>BQNB010012407.1:0-16215 GCA_026074375.1 Tanacetum coccineum
GTGTTCAAGAAGTTCAAACTGAAGAAACATGAAGGTTAACAAATGAACATCATGTTTAGGGGAGGATTGTTAGGAATTATGTTTTCCTGAGTTAGTACTGTTAGTGTTAGTATAGTTAGTACTACTAGTACATTGTTAGTACTGCCAGTATAGTTAGTGCTGTTAGTAGTAAGTTAGTACTGCTAGCATATAATAGTTAGTACTGTTAGGAGATATGCATGAGTTATAATAGGAATAGATATGCATTATCTCTTCACATGTTTTGTAAGCCCATTAGGGTTTTTCCTTGGTGTATAAAAGGAACCCTACGACACTAGTTAGAGAGATAACTCTCTCATAGTTAGAGATATAACTCTCTCACAAATATTCATAGTTAGTAATCTGTAACCTAGCAGATTAATAGTAATAAAAGTTCTATTTTATTCATTGTTCTTCTTAGCAATATAAGTTAGTTTCCGAATAACTTATATTTTTCATAGTCATTGTTTTCTTGTAGTTAGTTTGTATTTATCCAGATTGACTACTACCCTTAACAGGCTAGAAAGATCTATTCATTGGGATCAATAATAATTACAATAGGTATTTGATACTTAGAAGAAGAAAGGAGAGATCACTAAATAACAATTCGTTTCTTGACGAATACGAAAGTTCTTCTCTTGCACTTGAATGAAAAAAAAGAGTTGAGAAGAAGAGATTAGATCACTTGAAACAAGATCTAAGGATGTTAGTGATCAAGAGATTTGAGAGAGAAAAAAGATTTTTAGAGATAGAAAGTTATCTGAAAATTTCATGCTAAGAGGCCTGTTTTTTTTTTGTAGGGAATGGAGTAGTATTTATAGGCAGAAAAACCCAACGGTCACTGAGGGCGGTCCCGGTGGTCCCAAATATATCTGGGGGCCGCCAGGCCTATAAGGGGGCCGCCCAGTAGACTACGCTCTTATTTTTATCTTTTTGTGGGGAAAGTTGTATCTGGTATGGAACCTTCCATTTTGGGGGAAAATTTGAATTTCAAATTTTAAGTTTTTAATAAAACTTTTCTTTAAATTAGAAATTATTTTATATAATTGATTTTGTGAAATTCTTTTGTAAAAATATGATGGATAAGAGAAAAATATTTTCTTGATCACTAATCATGCTTAATGATTTGTTTGTTCATACCTTAAGTGATTACTAATCTTAGAAACGGAATTTTACGATTAATAATTTGTAAATGTTTAATTTTATCATAAATGTTTTTACATTTTGTTATTATCAAAACGTTGAGAGGTCGAAAAATATAAATAACGTTTTTAGACATTATTTGTATTAACAATGCACTTCTTAGGCACGCTACATGGTTATTGGTGCGTTTCTTGGGCACCCTAAACTTGTCTACAATGCTACTTGTGAGCACCCTACTCATAATAACGATATTACTTGTGAACATCCTAAACATGATGCGATGCTCCTAGTGAGCACCTTAAACATGATGCGATACTCCTCGTGAGTACTCTAAACATGATGCGATACTTTTCGTGAGTATCCTGAACGTGATAAAGATGCTCCCTGTGAGCATCCTAAACATGACTATGATACCCCTTGCGAGTATCCTATACTTGACTTACTTTTGGCTAAACCCGAATCAAGACATGATAAACAATACTCAGCTATTTCCGAGTCTATAAACATGATAACCTTCGGCTATATCCGAAGCAATATTATTCATCACGTCTATTCTATTAACGTAAAACTTCTCTGTTACTCACCTTTGTTCTTGATTAAGTTCCGTAAGCTTCCTACGAGCACCTAATCATGATATAATCATACTAATACAATGAGAACTTGTTAAATCATGTAGCTAATATATAATAGGTCTAAACAACTAAACTTAACCATATAAGGCTCTATATCATACTTAAACACTTTTTAACAAAAGTCCCTTTTTGTTCAGATCTTCTGCAAGCTGCTGAATTTACCCGATTTTATCCCATTTAAACTTGTATTCAAGACCTGGAAATAATTTTGCTAGAAAATAGACTTTTTTGCCTTTTCGAATATGTAAGGCACGCTCTGAACAGAGCTACGTTATTTTTCGAATATGTAGGGCAATTATGGAATTTCATGTTTTTAACTTAACTTTGCACAGTTAGTCCTCGCCGTTAAGTCCTTTGCACTTTTAGTCCTTTTCGTTAACTATTTTCTCCAAATGGTCCTTATTTTTAATTAAACTTAACGAAAGGACTTTTCTTATTTTCTAATGGTAATATAAAAGTCTATAATTAAAACTTATAAAAATTGGGGTATTATAACTCTCCCCCACTTATTCCGTTCGTGTCCCTACGAACTACCTCGGGGTGACTATCTAGACATGTATTAAGTCTGGGCACTAAGTCTCTCCCACTTAGACTGTACTTATCTATTTCATTTCTATTATTTTGACTGTTCTATCTGACCATAAGTCTTGCCATAGTATCTTCTAAACTTACTTGATACTACTTAATCTAGGTCCAAATCTAAGACTTCTTGAACTTTCTATATGTCGAAAGCCTAATTCTAGATTTTTAGGTAAAGGCACTGATGTGTGTTTTCTAAGTTTTAAATTTATAATACTAGAAATACCGATTTTACTAAAAACACAACACTCGAGAAGTATACCCGTTCATGTACAGAATAGCTTTAGGTAAGTCCAGGTCGTCCCACGGGAATTGAAGTTTTCACAGTTTGTAATTAAGGTGCTAAGGCTAAGATGATTGTCACGGATCAAATTAACCAAATCTTGCATATATCAAATAATGCAAAGAAAACAATAAAATGATGATTCAATCAAATGATTAAGGTATGTTTGTTTAGGCAATGATCACTTAAGTAATGAAGTGTTTGGAAAAGTGTTTATAAGTGTAGAAAATAGAGTTATCACAAGTTATAAATCCTTTCGGCCTTTAAATATAACTAGTGATTATATCGCTTAATAACAACAAATCCTTTCGGCCTTTATAAGTTATTATAACCAATATATTAAGTAGAATGATTAAACACATATATAAAAGAACCCTTTCGGCTATATTCTTGTATAAAATATGTTTTACCAATTCAATAAACTCATATCCAAACACTCCATATCCAAGATCACATTATGCCCAAACAAACACAAGATGACTACTCCATGATCAAAGTAACAAAACACATAACATTCAACATGGATTCAACAAGGATTATATTCAAAAGAGTAACAAGATTCATACCAATTCCAAGAGCAAAGTATGATGATTTCACAAGAATTTCCCAAGAACACTTTATTATATTCAAAGAATTTTTAATTTCAAGTAAAAGATGGTTAAATAACGAAGGTGGAAAGAATCTATTTATAAAAGCTTTTCTCATTTGTTCCCATGATGTTATAGACTCTTCATTAAGTTCGTTAAACCAGGTTTTAGTTTTATCGCACAAGGATAAGGGAAAGATCATAAGCTTGACAACTTCACTTTGAGTTTTGCCATAACTGAACATGTTGTAGATTGCGAGAAATTCACGGATGTGGTCATGCGGATCGGCCTGCAGATAACCATCGAATTTATTTTCCCGAATCATATTTACGTGAGTACTATTGATAACAAAGTTGTCATCAATATCGAGTTGAATAATGACAGAATTAGGAGTCGGTGCTACAGTCTTAGCACTTTCCCACATGGGTTGATCATCGGTATCGAGGATTATTACTTCTTGGAGCGGTAAATTTGGTTCTGGTTCGACATCCTCTTCAGGTATATTGATAATGATAAATTCATTAATGGTAGAATTTTGAGTTGATGATTTGAATGATTCGATCTCGACGAATTCTTTTCGGATAATTTTAAATTTACAAGACCTTTCTATTAAATTTTTATTTATTTTGTATATTAGACTTACTAGTTGTTTTGAAAGATAGGAGATTTATACATACGTTAAGCATTTTGTAAAAAGACATTTTTATATATATAGTTAAGGCTAATAGGATAATATTCAAAATAAAGTAAATTATTTTCATATATTTTTTATAATTTTTTAAATTTATATATTATATATATTTTAATTTAATTATATAGCAAATAAGAATAAATAAATAAAAAGATTTTATTTTTTGGATAGGTGCGGTGTACTTTAGGAAAAATGCGCCGGCTTTTCTAGAAATTTTATGTTTTTTTCCGAATATTATGATAAACTAAATAATTACAAATACACAAGGCATATAATCAGATAAAATATAATTCCAAATGATTATAGAACCTAAGACTAGCAGATTGGGGGTTTTGGTTTTGGTTTTTGAAACAAAATTCTGTTTGTGAAAAATCTGCAGAAAGTGCGGCGTACTTGGTTAAAGTGCGGCGTACTTTCTGGGTTTACAGGAAAACCGGCGCACAAATAAGATGTGCGGCGTACTTCCTGGAGAAAAATGATTTTTGGGTTCCGTTTGCCAGAAAATGGTACGGCGAGTTTGAAAATTTTGAGAAACAAAATAGCACCTGAAATAAACAACAAACTATAACAAGTTAAACAATTCCCCGACAGCGGTGCCAAAAACTTGATGTGTGTTTTTCAAGTTTTAATTTTATAATACTAAAAATACCGATTTTACTAAAAACACAACACTCGGGAAGTATACCCATTCGTGTATAGTATAGCTTTAGGTAAGTCCAGGTCGTTCCACGAGAATTAAAGTTTTTACAGTTTGTAATTAAGGTGCTAAGGCTAAGATGATTGTCACGGATCAAATTAACCAAATCTTGCATATATCGAATAATGCAAAGAAAACAATAAAAGGATGATTCAATCAAATGATTAAGGTATGTTTATTTAGGCAATGATCACTTAAATAATGAAGTGTTTGGAAAAGTGTTTATAAGTGTAGAAAATAGAGTTATCACAAGTTATAAATCCTTTCGGCCTTTATAAGTTATTATAACCAATATATTAAGTGGAATGATTAAACACATATATAAAAGAACCCTTTCGGCTATATTCTTGTATAAAATATGTTCTATAAGTGAAATGATTAAGTGGAATGATTAAACAAATATATAGAGTTATCACAAGTTATAAATCCTTTCGGACTTAGTGAGATAACAGAATCTGAATAAACTTGCATTTCTATACAAGGTTCTATAAGTGAATAGTTCTATATTAGTTACGACATATAGTCGTCTTGTACTTGCATAATTTCTGAACATATGATATAACTAGACGATACTCGATCGTCCTATTCTACATAATTAATTCCCTAGCCGACGAGTACTCTTCTTGGGGCGCTAATCTAACATCGTGCTTGTTTACTTGGGTCATCCACGAAGGATGTAAGTATTAATTAAAGTACGGGTCATCCACTTAGGATGCTTGGTCATCCACTTAGGATGCCGTAGTCATTCACTTAGGACACTATAGTCATCCACTTAGGATGCTTAGGTCATCCACTTAGGATGCTACTATACAAGCACTAGTCATCCACCTAGGATGCTTATACAGGAATTCTATATCGTGCACTTCTTGGGCACACTACATGGTTATTGTTGCATTTCTTGGGCACCCTAAACTTGTCTACGATGCTACTTATGAGCAC
Organism: Tanacetum coccineum; assembly: GCA_026074375.1. NCBI lineage: Eukaryota > Viridiplantae > Streptophyta > Magnoliopsida > Asterales > Asteraceae > Tanacetum > Tanacetum coccineum. The sequence goes on from BQNB010012407.1 coordinate 5,570, forward strand.
CCTACTCATAATAATGATCTTACTTGTGAACTTCCTAAACATGATGCGATGCTCCTCGTGAGCACCCTAAACATGATACGACACTCCTCGTGAGTACCCTAAACATGATGCCATACTTCTCGAGAGTATCCAAAACGTGATAACGATGCTCCTTGTGAGCATCCTAACATGACTACGATAACCCTTACGAGTATCCTATACTTGACTTACTTTTGGATAAACCCGAATCAAGACATGATAAACAATACTCAGCTATTTCCGAGTCTATAAACATGATAACCTTCGGCTATATCTGAAGCTATACAACAATATTCATCACATCTATTCTATTAACATGAAACGAATCCGTTACTCACCTTTGTTCTTGATTAAGTTCTGTAGGCTTCCCACGAGCACCTAATCATGATATAATCATACTAATAGAACTTGCTAAATCATGTAGCTAACATATAATGGGTCTAAACAACTGAACTTAACCATATAAGGCTCTATATCATAATTAAACACTTTTTAACAAAAGTTCCTTTCTGTTCAGAATTTTTGCAGGCTGCTACATTTACCTGATTTTGACCCATTTAAACTTGTATTCAAGAGCTGGAAATAAATTTGCTAGAAAATAGACTCTTTCGCCGTTCTGATTATGTAAGGCATGCTCTCAACGAAGCTACGGTTATTTTTTAAGATTTTCTAAAGTCGGCATAATTTTCTGCAAATTATGCTGTCCTAATTTGGGTCATTACCAAAACGACCAAAAACTCATACTAAGCTATCCTAATCCTTACCAAACTTATTTCTCAGCTTATTTAACATGTCTAAAAGATTATTCTTTAGGCCTTAAGCTAAATTTGCTTATTTAGGTGTTAATTTAAACTCTAGCCAAACACCCCCTTTATTGATCATAACTTTCGTAACTTCTAATCATCACATGAGTTCCTCTAATCTTTTAACCATAATTCAACCTCTTGATTCTTAACATGATTTCAACATAATGATATAACTTCTAACATCAATTAAATCAAAATTTAAGCTAGGGTTAATCTAATCATCCAATTAGCATAACCTCCAATTTATCATAAACCCTTAAATTCAATATAACATAATTAGGGCATGAATACTTACTCACCTTGATTGGGGAATAGATATCTTACATCATAAGACTTGCAAGACTACACCTTAACATCATCCAACCTTCTTGAATCCTCATGGAAAAGTTCTTGAACTAGATTGGATAACTAGGAGGTTTTTTCCTCCTATTTTCTCTTGATAAAATACGTACTAAACACGTGTATGTATGAGAGGAGTGCTGGACTATTTGAGGTTATAATGCCATAAGGACAATTCTGGAATTTCATGTTTTTAACTTAACTTTGCACCGTTAGTCCCCGCCGTTATGTTCTTTGCAACGTTAGTCCTTTTCGTTAACTATTTTCTCCAAATGGTCCGTATTTCTAATAAAACTTAATGAAAGGACTTTTCTTATTTTCTAATGGTAATATAAAAGTCTATAATTGAACTTATAAAAATTGGGGTGTTACATTATGGTTTGTACCATCTAAATTAGTAACCTTTCGATTAACATAAATACATTTTGACATGTAAACTAATATTAGAATATCATTGTCTAATAGTTATGATAAAAGTTTAAAAGGTTAATTTAAACTTAAGTAGGTTAGTCATGAATTTGAGGAAATCTCTTAACATTTTTAATCGTATATTTCTTGTTCACTATGTATTATGTTCCCCCCTCATTCTTTATAAACGAGTATATCGGCCCGCGCTCCGCCGCGGGACGATGGGTAGGCGTCGTTGTTACCAAGATTCATGCCGCTAGAATAAATTTGAGGTATCTAAACAACGCATTCCATTTTTGTTCAGTCGGGCAACTTATACCACTGCCTATTGCATTTATATGTTCATTTATATGCAATGTCAAATGATGTATGTTTTAACACACATCAAAATTCCCCCACACTAGGCCATTGCTGGTCCCACACGCAATGTTTATAAAACAAACCCGAAAATAGATAATTTAACCCCCCCCCCTTTTGACTTATGACCCCTCACAATCAAACAAGAACAAAAAAGTTCCATTAAGAAGGTTTAAAAATCATTTATTTCGAAAGCGCCCCGTTTTAACTACTTATTCATTAATTGATAAAAACTAAGATAAAAATAAAATTATTTAAAAGGCTTTAAGAATGGGAGTTCGTCATCCTTGATTTTCACAATCCTCAAACTAAGCTTAAAACGAAATCACAGCCAAATATAAGATTAGATGATAACACTACTCATAAATGCTAATTGTGTAAGTGTAAACTAACTTTTCACTCCCATTATTCCTAAATCCTCTCAGTATTTTATTATTATTATTTAGATAAAATAATGTGAAACGAGATCACTTATTTAATTAGATTATGGCCTTATTATTATAAAGGTGCCCGATTTAGACCATAATTAGTTTGAAATCCTTTCCTAAAGAGACGACATGGTGAGAATAAGGTCCACATTAAGGTTCTAAATTCGCATGATTTAGGGGTTATTCTTTTTATTTAATCCGAAACAACTCAACTACGAGTCCAAAGACGAAGGCTTTATTTAGATAACCCCGGAGTCGAAATTTGGCTTTATTATTATTATTATTATTATTATTATTGCAACATTATTATTCCCTCGATCCTTTAAACAACTGCCACATCGGTATGCGAGCCGACCATGGTCCAGTAAACTTTTATCAGTCTCGGATTTATTATTATTATTACCTCCACCCTTTAAACGACTGCCACATGGTATGCGAGCCGACCATGGTCCAGTGGTTTTATTTCGGCTTCGGTTTATTACATAATAATTATTATTATAGCCAAATTTCAAGTCCTGTGGTCTTTTAACTACCTAGACAATGGTAGCGAGCCGTCAGGAATCGGTAGCCTATTTCCCCACAACACTAACAAAACCTCGATGTGTACCTTAATTTCACCAGAAGGAATCTCTACGAAGGGATCTAAACTAAGAATCGCAAAAACTAAAGTAACTTTATTTATTTAACAATTATATAACGTTTATTAAGCTGGTGGGAGCAAAAAGCCACAATTAACCTCTATGAGCTCTAAAGAGATCCAACTACTCCACGCTTAGCATCTAACTTATATTCAACTCTATCATTTTCCGCTCTTTTCAAAATTTTAAAGTTTAGCAAACGCTTAGTCTCGAAAGCAAAGGGGAAAACTAGAGTGCAAAACTCGGTCAAGTCAAAATATCCTTAGTTCTACGGGCCTACATATCTAATAATAACTAAGTGATTTGATTTTTTATTTTTTTTGGCTAAATATAAAGACAATATAAAGGTCAAAACGAGGTTGCAAGGGACACAACAAGACACAGGTAATATCATGTTTCGGCAGAAATCCTCCCACACTTAGAATGGAACATTGGCCTCAATGTTTAAAAATATCGGGGTTTACCCCCACACTTAAGAATGAAAAAGGAAAATGCAAAAATTCCAAGTGTGAAAGGGGAAACACAATATATATACATGATCAGGATTGAGGATTCCAAAATAAGCAGAAGATCGAAGACCGGATGATTGGAGGATTAAAAACAAGCACAGGTCTTCACGATCTTAAGGAATCCTGCAAAAACGATACCACATATCAAAGAAAGAAGCACGCCCCCCACACTTGGGCTATAAAAACACATATTTATTTATTAAGAAAATAGAAAGAAGAAAAGACACGGGTTTCCTCCTAAGAAGCGCTTGTTTTTGTGCGAGTCTCTAGCTTGACTCTCCCCATATCATCGTGATATTAGGGACGAAACATGTGGAAGAGAAAATCTCCATCGGACTTTCATTCAAGATGTTTAAATAAACATTGAAGCACATGAAAGTTCCACTCCGATGAGATACCACCGACTTTAGAAAATAGAAACTAAAAACAAAGATGCCGGGGTCAAAGATAGTATCTTCACTCCCAGAGGAGAGAAGAAGAGAAGAATCCATAGAATAAGTGAGATAAGGAAGAAAGATTATGATAACAAATGTGAGGGAAAAATAATAGTGATCCTCAAAGGGTAACCTCACATATGTCGGAGAAATAATTTTCTCATGAATCCTGGGGTCGAAAACTTTGACCATACTCTTCAAATCATCATTATCAGGTTCATCCTTTAAGCTTCTTGGGTCATGATCTAAAAATACCTCAGGATGGAGATTATGGGTAGTATCATTAGTAAGCAAACACTCAAGATAGATTACGTCTCCCTCCGAATCATGATAACTGTCCTCAATATTCGTAGAAACATCAATATCTAGAAAAGTATCAATCTTATCAATATCGCCTCCTGGGTCGAAACACTCATCCTCATTAGCATCGAAAAGATGTGTGACTTGTAAAGCCGAATCATCAAAGTTAGAAACATAAGATTCCTTGCTATCGATGTCCTCTAACACCTCATTAAAAAGAGGATTTATGTCACTAAAGATGTACTCTTCATCAAATTCAAAAAGAGGGTTCAAATAAGTTTTAAAATTTTCATCCTGAATGTCCTCCTCAGGAAGTGACTCGTCATCACTAGAGGTAAAATCATCATTAGCATCGAAGAGAAGATTAGAGAAAATTACGGAATTATCACAAAAAGGCAAATCACACTTTTGTCATTGTCGGACGTATCCTCGGACTCACTTGGGATTGGAATAAGGTCCTCAACACTAGGCTTTATGAATTCGTCCGGTTCCTTTTCAGGAATGGTGCTAAGATTCTCATCCCCCATGATGAGAGAGTCCTCTGGCTCCATAGTCGGTAAGATGGGTGTGATTGCAATAGATGGAGGAATTTAAGAAATAATTTCATTCAAAGGAATTGTACTTTCCTTGTCATCATCGTCATCATAGCAAATAGAATTGAAACGTCGCGAAGGCTCGAGAGTATAAGTACTAAGATTAGCCGCCTACTCTCGTAACATTCCAAACAAGGATTGCATAGTTTTAAAAAGTTCATTCCTTGACTAAATCATATCATTATGTGATTTTATACATTCATCATTCATCCTCTGCTGGTTAAGGTCTTCTTGAATACTCTGAGGTTGATGATCGATAAAAGAGTTAGAATTATAGCAAAGATTAGGCTCATAGAAGTTTTAATTCCTCGGTGGACACTGAAAATTCGTATGAGGACCCCCACAGTTTTCACAACAAAGATATTGTTGCGGAAAACTCGATGAATTTTGTGGATAATAATTATCACCAAAGTTTTGATTGTAGCACGATTCCGGCTCATAGACAAGCAATACCCGTGGTGGACAATCATAACCATAATGAGAATCGTTCCCACATAACTCACACGAGTATGTCTGGGGCTGTGGAGGGTGGTTGAAAACGTTTGGAGGATCATTGAAAGAATTTGGATTTGGATCATAAACGAATGAATTTCCAGCTCTTGAAGCGCAAAATGAGCAAAATCCATTTCTAAGATTATTTCCACACCACTCGCAAGTACACTGTCGACAAAGTAAACCATCTAACGGACCTCCACACCTAAAGCAACCATGTTGGTTGAACGAAGACATAAGAATTAAACGGATAAGTGGATAAAGAAGATAAGAATTAAATGAAATAAGAGGATAAAGGAGAATATTTTTATATTTTATAAAGATAATAAAAATAAAAATAAAAATATTTTTGGAATTTTTAATATTTATATAAAAGAAAAATAAAAAGAAATATTTTTGGATTTTTATAAGTACGAAAATAAACTTTCCGAAGAAAGGATCTTCAAGGCATCAACTTCGAAACAAAACGTGAAGATCGTACAACTCTCCCCGGCAACGGCGCCAAAAGCCGATTCATTTTGATTCTGAATTATAGTGTAATATAAAAAATATAGTATATATATATAAATATATATTATAATAATATATATATATATATATATATATATATATATATATATAGTGATGTATTCTATTGAGAACCCATTTTATAGACAGAACTCTACAGAACTATTTTAAGTCAATCTAAGCCATTGGATGAAATAATCAATGGTTGTAATATAAAGTGGCATAATTGTAATAACCGAAAAGATCATTTAATTTTTTCTTTTTGCTAGAAGGGTATTTACGACATTTTTGATAGCAACAGAAGGGTGTTAATGTAATTGTATCTTCTTATTAACCACCCCCATTAAATAGGACAATTAATATGGAATTAACTCCTACAATCAAAACACACTTCTCAAAGGGTTTGATCGCCTCTTTCATCTAAAATAAATAAATCGTCTCCTTGATCTGAAAAATAAGCCACCATCATCATTGAAAAAAATACCAGGTTTGTTTGTTTAATATGATCACAACATGAGATATAGATAATTCTCATTGATGAATGTGTATTTTTTTATTCTAATTTGGTTTGATTAAATTATCAATCATTTGCTTTCTAATTACAATCGAAAATCCAAAACATCCCTAAGTTGATCTCTTTATTGATTATTACCAGTGGAATAATGTTTTTTTGGTTATAAATATGTTAATGGTTTTTTTATTTTGGTATTGCGTTCTCCTCGCCTTAAGTTGGTGATTTCTTGAAGCCTAATCTATTGAAGATAAGAAAGGCTCAGATTTTTTATGATTTATGATTTATTTTGAATGTTTTAAATGTTTTTTTAATTAACTAAAGGAATTTATTTTATAACTTAAAATAAATTAGATTAATTACTTTGATTCATCTACCTTGAATATATGTTCGTGAGTTGCCATTTAATTTATTTTGAATGTTTTAAAGGTATGCATCTACATCAGTCATTTTGTTTCTGTTATTTATTTCTTTTGAAAGTTGCCATTTAATTTATTTGTTACTCTCGTAGTCTTCATGTACCTGGTGGGGTTCGGGGATCCAACATATTGACATGACTTTTATTTTAGTTCGACGAGAAATAAGTAATCTTATTCAATTTATACACACATAAGGCAAAAATGGGACGTCAGGTTCAAAAAACTAGAACAAACTCAAATGGGTTTGATTGTTTATTCATTATTTTTTTGATTTGATTGTTTATTCATTATTTTTTTAATTTTTGATTTAACGACGTAAAAATTGTGATTAACATATATGTTAACATAACTGGTATTTGTTTTTTTTTCTGTTTTGATGATTGATTTTTATTGCTAATTAACTATCAATTTTTTGTTTTTGTTTCTAGACAGGTTTTTGTGTTTTATGATGCTTTAATTATGAAGTTTATGTGATCATTGCAAATATACATCTTTTTGGAAGGCGTTAACGAACTTGACGAAAGCGTGCACATATGTTTTTGGAAGAACACTCATGCTCTAATAAATTTGATAAAAAGGTGAAGCATGCATGTATGTTCGTGGAAGAGTGCACATATGTTTGTGGAAGAGTGCATATATGTTTTTGGAAGGATACTCGTATGTTCTAATAAATTTGATGAGAAAGTGAAGCGTGCACGTATGTTCGTTGAAGAGTACACATATGTTCTTGAAAGAGTGCATATGTGTTTTTGGGTGGGTACTCGTATGTTTTTTGAATGACATGTATATTTTTAAAAAGATACATTTATATTTGAATTGTATTTCATTTTGTATCAAATTTTGTATGTATTATTTATGTTTTGGTTTGTTATAAATTTAGAGGCTACATGTACATGGTTATGTTTTTGGTTATAAGTTTAAAAGATTAAAGAATGTACATCAGAAACATATATGCAATAAACATTTTTTTAGTAGAACAAGTGATGACTACACAATTGTACGCAAGAAACATATGTAAAATTAAAATATAAAAAAAACATATATGCATTTTTTTTGAAAACATGTATGTTAAAAGACAAATATAAAATTAAAAAAATAATTTCAAAAAGTACAGGATTTTAAAAACGCTTTTTAAATAAAAAATTCAAAAAAAGTGAAATTGTGTTTTACTATTAATAAAACTAAATTTTTATTGATTTTAAAACATGTGTACTAACTAAAAAAGAAGAAAAAAAGTATTATTTTTTTAATTCCTAAATTTTAGGAATTAATAAAAAAATGTTTTTTATTAAAAAGTGTAAAAAAAATATTTTTTTTTAAATTCCAAAAAATAAGTGATTTAAAAACTTTTTTTATTTAAAAATAAAAAAAAGTAAAAAATATTAGCCATGTATAAATAAAGTCAAAGGTCAACATTCATTAAAAGAAGACATTTATTAGTCATTAATTTGTATTGACATAAAAATGTCATTGACTAATATAACCTTTTCAATTAAATGAAAACATTTAATATTTACTAAATTATGATTGGTTGAAAAGAGTTCTGTAAAGTTCTGCGCATAAAATGGGTTCTCAATATAACACGCCCCTATATATATATATATATATATATATATATATATATATATATATATATATATATATATATGATAAAGATCAAATAAAAGATAAATATCCGTGAAAAGGATAAAAAAGAAATTTTTTAAAAAAAGTTCTCCAAAAATTCTGAAAAAATTCCACAAGATCGTGTATGTTGGTGCATGAAAAAGTTGTGAAGGAAGTTTTTTTAAAAGTGAATATTTTTGCCGAAAAAAAATTATGAAAAAAACGTTTATGCATTAAATCGTTTTTTTGTGCATTAAATTCGTTTTTGTACCCAACTTCTTTTGACTTTTTGCATCAAAATTTTATTGCGCATCAAACTATAACAAGTTAAAAATTTTGTGCATCAAATTTTATTTTTTTGTGCATTAAAAAAACGCATGAAAACTTAAAATTAGAAAAACTTCCTTTACAAAAGTTTTATGCATCAACATACTTGCTTTTGTAGAATTTTTTTGGAATTTTTTGAGAACTTTTAAAAAAAAAGGTTTTTTTTTATACTTCTCACGGATATTTGTGTTTTTATTTTAACCTTCCTCATATATATATGATAGTTGTTATCAATTGAAAGCATGAAAATCAATTAGCCTTTCAATGTGGGATTTATTTTTTTTGGTTATAAATATGTTAATGGTTTTTTTATTTTGGTATTGCGTTCTCCTCGCCTTAAGTTGGTGATTTCTTGAAGCCTAATCTATTGAAGATAAGAAAGGCTCAGATTTTTTATGATTTATGATTTATTTTGAATGTTTTAAAGGTTTTTTTTAATTAACTAAAGGAATTTATTTTATAACTTAAAATAAATTAGATTAATTACTTTGATTCATCTACCTTGAATATATGTTCGTGAGTTGCCATTTAATTTATTTTGAATGTTTTAAAGGTATGCATCTACATCAGTCATTTTGTTTCTGTTATTTATTTCTTTTGAAAGTTGCCATTTAATTTATTTGTTACTCTCGTAGTCTTCATGTACCTGGTGGGGTTCGGGGATCCAACATATTGACATGACTTTTATTTTAGTTCGACGAGAAATAAGTAATCTTATTCAATTTATACACACATAAGGCAAAAATGGGACGTCAGGTTCAAAAAACTAGAACAAACTCAAATGGGTTTGATTGTTTATTCATTATTTTTTTGATTTGATTGTTTATTCATTATTTTTTTAATTTTTGATTTAACGACGTAAAAATTGTGATTAACATATATGTTAACATAACTGGTATTTGTTTTTTTTTCTGTTTTGATGATTGATTTTTATTGCTAATTAACTATCAATTTTTTGTTTTTGTTTCTAGACAGGTTTTTGTGTTTTATGATGCTTTAATTATGAAGTTTATGTGATCATTGCAAATATACATCTTTTTGGAAGGCGTTAACGAACTTGACGAAAGCGTGCACATATGTTTTTGAAAGAACACTCATGCTCTAATAAATTTGATAAAAAGGTGAAGCATGCATGTATGTTCGTGGAAGAGTGCACATATGTTTGTGGAAGAGTGCACATATGTTTGTGGAAGAGTGCATATATGTTTTTGGAAGGATACTCGTATGTTCTAATAAATTTGATGAGAAAGTGAAGCGTGCACGTATGTTCATTGAAGAGTACACATATGTTCTTGAAAGAGTGCATATGTGTTTTTGGGTGAGTACTCGTATGTTTTTTGAATGACATGTATATTTTTAAAAAGATACATTTATATTTGAATTGTATTTCATTTTGTATCAAATTTTGTATGTATTATTTATGTTTTGGTTTGTTATAAATTTAGAGGCTACATGTACATGGTTATGTTTTTGGTTATAAGTTTAAAAGATTAAAGAATGTACATCAGAAACATATATGCAATAAACATTTTTTTAGTAGAACAAGTGATGACTACACAATTGTACGCAAGAAACATATGTAAAATTAAAATATAAAAAAAACATATATGCATTTTTTTTTTGAAAACATGTATGTTAAAAGACAAATATAAAATTAAAAAAATAATTTCAAAAAGTACATGATTTTAAAAACGTTTTTTAAATAAAAAATTCAAAAAAAGTGAAATTGTGTTTTACTATTAATAATACTAAATTTTTATTGATTTTAAAACGTACTGACTAAAAAAGAAGAAAAAAAAGTATTATTTTTTAATTCCTAAATTTTAGGAATTAATAAAAAACGTTTTTTATTAAAAAAGTGTAAAAAAAAATATTTTTTTTAAATTCCAAAAAATAAGTGATTTAAAAACGTTTTTATTTAAAAATAAAAAAAGTAAAAAATATTAGCCATGTAT
>BQNB010012407.1:16512-79234 GCA_026074375.1 Tanacetum coccineum
GTAACACAGTGTACAGGTGGTGGGACAGAGTCGGCCGGAGCTGGGTGCTCCTCCTCCTCCTCCTCATCCTCGTCCTCCTCAACATCATCATCATCATCCTCGTCGTCATCGGATGACTCATCATCATCATCGTCTCCTCCGTCGGCAGGATAATCAATGGGGTCCTCCTCATGATCCTCCTCATCCTCCTTTAGATTAGAGTCTGCCATGTATCCTGGTGAGTCGGCAGTAGGTGAGACAGCAGCAGGCAGTGGCTGCTCCTTAGCGGGAAATACCTCATCCTCTGGTGGCATAAACTCCAAATATATAGGCTCAGGAACAAACTCTGGTGAAAGTGGTGCCTACTCTGGCTCCTCCGGGCCAGCCACATAATCAGGAGATGGTGGGGCCTGAAAAGCGGGTACCACATATGCATATGGATCCTTTGGCATCACAGGTGGTCCATCAACTCCCAGAGATCTAATGTCTGACAAACCTCCAAATGGACTGGATACCACCGTGTAGGTGACTATGAAATCCTTCGAATCTGACATGACAAAATCTGAAAATCAAAAGTAGTGTATATAAGTATTTAATATAAGACTCTTATAGTAATATACATTTATATCATAACATGTATATCAATCATGAATGCATCTAGTCTAACCAACTAATGAAACAACTAGTGTATGTATGTCTCGTGAAAAACCCCTTTGTATGAATGCAATGTTTGAAAACGATTATAGTCCAGCAAAAACATTTGACTTGGTTCTCTATAACCTTGGCTCTTGATACCAATCTGTAACACCCCCAAATTGGGTCGCAACGGAATATAGGTCTGGGGGTGATAATTCATAGATCAATAACACAAGATATATATAAGAACGACCAAAAAGTCATTTAAAACCGATACATTGGATTTAGCAAAGTATTTGTTACAAAAGCCTAAAGCTTCACTTGTTCAAAATACAAATTACAAAGATTCTAGTCCATAACAAATATTTTCCAAAATGTAATGCAACCAAATCTTTATGCATGAGACATCCAAAATATAACCACCAATGTATCCCCTGTACTTCATGCCTTATTAACCTCCTGAAAAACATTGCTTTAAAACGTCAACAATAATTTTGGTGAATTCATAGGTTTGTAAAATGTATAATATAGAACCGCAAGATTTTTCCATGATAATGCAACAGATGCAAACATCATAAAATGTAATTACGTTTCCCTAAGCTCATGACACTGAAGCTCGACATGTATGAATTGCAATAAAAATTGCCAACATTGCCCGTGATGATGTTCTAACCCGCAACATCTTAAATCCGACATGGTATACGTTCGTTGTCCAGTAAACCAGCATAGTGAGTACGACTCACCTAAACGGGGATGTCAATCCCAAATAGATCTATTTATAACATTTGCGCTCACAACAAGTAATTGACAGTTCATGATAGTGGGCTCAGAGGGTTATCGCTACTTAGGCAAACACGTAATCGTAATGTAAAAATGTCCACTTGCATCTAATTGTAAAACATATGTTTATCACCTCAAAACTTGTAAATCATTATAAATGTAAAACGTGGGGCTATGAACTCACCTCGAGTGAATGAATAATCCAAGTATAATAGAAAATGCGTCACAATAATGACCGAATGCAACCTAATTAAATATAGGTCGTATAAGTACTAAGCACTTTGATTAACTAATACCACATTTAATTCTATATAGCTATATCACCATGTAATCGTATTTGTGAAAATCATATTTATAAAGTAGAAACATTTATAAATATATCTTTAGTGAAAACGACATAACTTTATCGTTTTAAGTTTGTTTCTTACTTTTCTTATGTCCATGCTTTCGTATTAAGACGAGTTATCAAAATATTACATTTTCATATTTTAAGTCCTCTGGTGAACAGTACTTTTTACTGTTCATATACTTTTATAAAATTATTTTTATAAAATTAATCGTCGTAAACTCGTAAATGTCGTATTTTATTCGTTTTAACTCCGTTTTTAATGATTCTTTCGAGCACGTCTTCGTAATTAATAGTTCTATATAATTAATTATGTTTTCAAAATAAATATATCTGACGTGAACAGTAACTTTTATAAAATTATTTTTATAAAAGTATTTATTATCGTAAACTTGCGAAATTCATAACTCCTTCGTTATTGATCCAAAAATTATGATTCTTGATGTTTTGGAAACATAAAATATGTTACTATCTAAGATAAAATAATCCTTTCTTATATCAGAAGTTGAAACTTAAAAAGATTTTTATAAAATTCTTTATAAAACATTTTTATAACTAAAACTTGTAAATTACGTATCTCATTCGATTATCGGGTAAGAGGTTCTGCAATTGTTGGGCAATGATCATCGAGAAGTCGGGTGCTCCCCCATTGACTCCCTCTACACCCCCCATTAGCTCCCAAACCCTAGTCATTTCCTTGACCATTCAAATCATCAACACGCTCATCATTACCTTCCCTAGGTCTTCTACCCCTTCTACCTCTACCAACCCGTACACCCGTTCCCCCTCCTAGTGATTCGGCAACAGGTCGGCCAGCACTTCAGGTCCTCATCCTTGGTGGCATTATCTATACGAGGGAGAACATGGGCAACATTAGGTAGGCAGGAAGACTCGCATATATATAATATCTTACTATATATACAGATATACACATAACACCACCCTACGGTGTCAACATCGATTTGTGTGAACGACACTACTAAGTATGAGTGAGTTGTGATACGCTTATAACTACGTTTGCCATCGTACTTATATTCGCATCCTTTCCTAGTCATATTCAATATTGAGCTTACACATTTCAATGACTGACATAACTAAAGCGCCAAACTGCGAACATACAAAAGCACACAAAAGCAGAACACCGCGCAGATAGATCCTATACGCAACTAAACGACGGATCTTAGGTTATGTTCTAGGCTAATCCACCTAGTTCTCTATAACCTTGGCTTTGATAACCAATCTGTCACACCCCGACAATGGCGGAAACTCAGGAATGCAACATAATGATCAATCATAACACAATATACAAAATAGAGAAAACTACATTGCATAAACTTTAAGTGCTCTAAAGACCATCAACCTCGAATAACCTCGAGTGATGTCTCAAATCGCAACTAAAATCCATAATCTCCGACAATTATTCAAATGCCCTCATAAGTGTCCATAATCCAAACTTAATCCAAAACATCCAATTACTAGAACCAAACAACAAGCAAACATGACGTCAAACGAAATTCCACTCGGGATACTTCTAAGTCTGCTATAACAATCACCAAACCACTCTTCTTTCACTTCACCTGAAAATGATACTCGAAAACGTCAACAATAATGCTGGTGAGCTCGTAGGTTTGACCTTAAACCCAAAAGTTGTGCCAATATTCAACAGTGGACAATAGTGCTATATGACAGTGAATATATGCAAACAACCTTAGCATCACAGCTAATTAATAACCATATGTCACTTACGCGCCTAAAGGGCCTACCAGCTGGCGCACTAAAATTAGGACAGAACCACACACAAACCTGGGTAGGCGTACCTATCCGCTCCAATAACCACACAAATACTGGGTAGGCGTACCCATCCGATCCAAACAATCATGCAAATACTGGGATAGGCATACCCCTCTGATCCAAACAATCATTCAGCACATAATATTCACATAGGAGTCATAAGCACGTAACTTGTCCCAAAAACAAAACCACATTTCGTACAGATCAATTCAAAACATTTCAAAACACATTTGAGTATCATTTTCCCCCAACGAAAAAACCAGTAAAAAGTGAGGCTACGAGAACTCACTTCAAGCAAGTTTTTAGCAACCAAATCTCAGCCACATAAGCAAATGCAACGACGCCCGCACACGACCTAGTCCAGTTAATGTCCCAATTTAATCATCCAATTCCAAAACAATCTTCACGTTTGATGCATAGAGTTTAGACGCGTTGTACAATTACCCAAAACAATTTAGTGGTGTGATGGTTGATGACATATTTCCACAATCATATCAATCTCATTCCCCGATAATACATACTTATACTATTTAGAGAAAATAGATAAGTAATATAAGTAAATATTTATAATTTAAAATTATAAAGATATCTCGACAAGTCCATTCGGTAACCTTAGTCACTTCAAAATATTCCGGTAGGAAATGAAACGTTTACTCATAATAAACATATTAGAGAAGTTTTGAGAAAAATAATTTTTTTCGTCTTTTAGTGAATTTATTAAATAATAAAATAATTAAATAATATTTGATTATTTAAAAACCAAAAATCATGTTTTTAGGAAAATTTCTAAGTATAAACTTTTTACGAAATTTCAACATGAACCGTACGCTCATACAACATTTTCCAAGGTTTTAAACCTTATTTTCAACACTATTTTAACAATTCGACACTTTTCGACAAAATTCCAAAATCTCAATCTTTAACGTTTACTAAAACGTTTTTCCCAAAATACCGTTCAATATCACTTTGTAAATACATTTCCACTTTCAAAAGTCCGAGAAAACTCTCATAACGACTAAATATCGCTTATTTGGCTTTAAGGCCCAACAAGGGTCCATTAAGATATTTATATGTCCAAAATACGATCCAAGTCCAAAACCAAGGTCCATTTACATATATAAGCATATACTTATAAGTAAAAATAATCCGGACCACAATAAGCCCTCCCATTAAGCCGCGGCAATAGACTTATTGGGTCGTGAGTCCAATAGCTCAAAAATACGTATATTAAGCTTGAAAATAAGCTAATAAGCTACGTATCGCATTTGGTTACTACCATAAGCCTCAAAAATAGCCCACAACATACGCCATAACACAAAAATAATCAAAAAATTTGGGAAGTGGTTCGTGGCATAAGCCCAAAACAAGCCAAGAAATAGCTCAAAAATAAGCCTGAATAAGCTATACAAGGTACCATAAAAAATAAGCATTCTAGCATCATATATTATTCAATCATCACGACCACAACATCAAAACTACAAAAACCCTCTTTTTCTTTCTTTTATTCAACGAACCAAACACACCCTTTTTTATTCATTTCACTTCCAAAAATCAATTTTCACAACGATCAACTTGTACAACTAACATCTATGCATCAAAATAAACCCAAAAGGACAAACGAAATTTAAATTTAAAAACTTACAAGAAAATCTTCAAAAATCTATATTTCGACACGAACCGGACAACCCAAACGTTGTTTAAATAAATACCCAAACACTCGTATCAACGCACTAGAATCAACCCCAAATATCTATGTCTTTGTGTTTTCTTGATCAAAGTTTGAAAAATATATTATGTGTGTGTGTGGCTTGGTTCGGACGCATAAGGAGAGAAAGAGAGGTGAGAGTATGTTTTTTTGAGATCAAAATGATACTATGTGTTTTCAAAATGCAAGGTGGAATATGTGTAGGTACCAACTTTACACAACCATGCTAAAAACTAGCCTCCTTGTCCCTCTTGACCATTTTTGACCGGCCATAGGAACCTAGGGGGTCTCGGGTCTTTCTTTTCGTGTCGGGATCACTTAAAAGCTCGTAAAACTCAACTGTAAAATTTACCCCAAAGTTAATTAGCATTTTTATTCACCTTAAAAATACTTTTCCATTAACCTAGAGTATTCACATGATATATTTTCACTTTAAACCCTTTCAAAACTCATTTGGACATTAACGGACGTGTCGGACTCGTTTTTCGGCATTTCTCAAAATTCACGGGTCAAACTACCCAGAATATAAATAACACAATAATACCTTCCAAAAGGGATTATTAATCACCATAAAACACAATTCATCACAAATCTCATAAAAATCACCACCGTCAACACGGTACGAAATCTGAATAAACTGACAAAAGTCAAATAGTTAAAGGACTATATATGAAATATTCAGAACACAAAAAGGGCAAAGGTTACATTAACCCTAATTTCAAACCTTCCTTGCTTTAACACTTGTAAACCCCAAATCAAACCTTCTAAACACCTTAGGATATCTTAGATATGAAGTGAGATCACTTGGAAATGTGGTAAATAAATTTGGTATGGATTATTTGTGGTGTTTGGTGCTGGCCGTGACATATGAGAGGAAAAGAGAGGATATTTGTGGTGTTTGGTAATTAACGGTTCATGATAGTGGGGCATGGTGGGTTATCGCTACATAGGCAACACGTAACATACAAGAGTAAAGTAGAGTACTTGTGTCCATAGTAAAAGAAATCAACGTATTCTTAAAAGCTTAAAGTACTTATATTCATAAGTTAAACAAGTGTGATATCAATCATGTAACGAGTTTGCAATCAAAATATAAATGAGTTTGAATCAGTAATGTAAACGAGTTTGTAAATGAGCATGTTTCTCACCCCAAAAGTTATAAGTATATATAAAACAAGTAAAATATGGGGCTATGAAGTCACCTAAATTGGTGAAATGAAGTAGTGAAAAGACTAGAAGAATGATCAGACGCTACAAGGGACGCGGTAACATGGTCACGACCTAAAGAATAAACGGTCGAGTTCAAAATGAGTATGATGTGAATTACGAATGTACATGAGTGTTTGGAAAGTAGTTGTACGGTTATTACGAAAATGCTTTAGTAACATTGGTTGTGTAGTAGTCGTAGTGTTTTTGACTCTCGATAAAAAGTATTACAATGTTTAATATAATAATGAGTTAATAATAAAATAACAAAAATAAATAATTTTCGGCTCCATTTTTGAATATTAATTCCGGTAACAACCCCCAAAATAATGATTTACACACTTTGAAAATAATGTTTTTAATTTACGTAACTTCCCGGCAGGTCACCCATGCTAGTGCTACCCTTGCACGAGCACGCTTAACTGTCGGTCTTAAAGAAAATACTTGGATAAAAAAGAATATAAAAATTATTTTGATTTTATCTGAATACAAATAAGTAAAATTAATAATAATTATTTATAATTAATAATGTTTTAGAAAGGTTTTAATATATATAATGGTATTCATAAATAAAACTTTCTAATAAATGTGTTTTTAAACGAAATTTTGGCATGACTCGTTTGTAAATATTAGTTTTTCAAAGTCGTAGACTTTAATCCCAAAACACTTTCAAAACTCTTTTCACAAATTGCCAATACAATACGCTAATATATCTTTTTATAAAATAAGCCGAAAACCTTAATGGACCCTTATTGGGCTTTTAGGACTAATAAGCCTAACCAAAATATATAGATTATTACGAGTCCGAAATTAATCCAACAAGTAAATAAATAAACAAATAAGCTTTTAGTTTAACCAATAAGCTACACAAATAAGTCCATCGAAATAAGCCCCAAACCGTTTATATAGCACCACAGGTTTGGGGCTTGGAGGTTGGTCCTAAACCACAACAACCAAACAACCCCATTTTGGGATGCATTTATTAAGTCCGTTAAGCTTAAAACCTTATAAGTTACCAAATAAGTTAAGAAAATAAGCTTGAAAAATAAGACAATATACAAATAAGCATAAAGTTCAAACCTTTTATGGTTCAATATTGTGTTTGACACACATAAGTACTTAAATAAGTTCAATCAAGCTTATTATTAAGCCAAAGTAAGTAATAAGCTTTATAAAAATCATACCTTTATAAAAGATTTACCACGACAATAATACAAACTAAAATTCCCATTCCCTTGTCCTTTTTAAAAGAATTTTCTAACCAAAGACAACAAACCTATTTTTTTAAGGTTGTGTAAATTTTAAAGCTTTGATTTTTAACAAATGGTTTGTACAACTAGCTTCTAAACGTTGCAAAGATCAAGGAAGTACAAGTTTTATAAAAATAAGATGAACTTACACGAACGAAGGATTTAGAAGATGATCAAAGCTAACAAGCAACACGAACGGTGAATATAATAACCGCAAACTAAACTATATAAAAATAACCTGAATATACTTGAGCTTCCAAAATCTTGATCAAAGTTGAACAATGGTGATGGTGTGGTTGTTTTTGGCAGCGGACAAACCATAAGGAGTGGGAGAGGAGAGAAATTTTTATGTGTGTTTTTAGAGAGAGATAAGAATGAAAGAAATAAGGTGAAGTGGAAATTATATAGGATGAATGAGGTGTCTAGGTTTATGGTAAGACTTGAACCTAGAACCTTCCTTTGGTGGGAATCCTAGGTGCTAAAATATCTAGAGGGACTAAAGTGCAAAAATTTAAAGAGTGTGTGTGTGGAGGGTGACGGACGAAAAAGGGGGATAAGGGAGGGGGGTTTTGCAACTGTTTGAAAGTTTAGATAATGCTTGGAATCCTATGCTTCTAGATATTTATTTACATTATCTTAAGATGTTTTTAAACGGTATTGACGGTATACGCAAAAACTGAAAACGCGTGATAACTTCGCGTAAGATTCTAAAAATTTAAATATCGATACGAAACATCGAAACGTGACATTTATTAAAAGACTACATAAAATAGAAACATTCTGGTACGTTCCTCAGATATACGTAGGATAACTTTCCGATTAAACGTAAAATTATCACGAAATTTGATAAAGTCAAACTGAAGCATATAAAGTCAACGACTGATATTTTGGAATTTTTAGGGGTGTTACATTATCACAGTCCACCTATCCCACTAGTTATCTTATCATGCACCTTCGAATTAAACACCCGCCTTATACTGTTTGACACAACACCCGCCTCATACTGTTGAAACACCTACGTCATCTTGTGACCCATCTTACCTAGTGAAACCTAAGTTGGAACCCTAATAGACTCTACTTCCTTTAAGGAATTCGCGTTATATTTCCTTTTACATGTTTGTTGTACTGTGTGGATGATTTAAAATTATCTATCAAATTAATGAGTCGTAAAAATTTCGTCAATTTTACTTCAATTTTCCATTTATTCATGCAAACCACTCTCTGAAGCATTATAACTTTATAAAATATTTTACTATCGCATGATAAACTATTTTGCTATGATTGACAAATTACTTTACTATCGTAAAATAAACTAACATTTTATTTTTACTTTATGAAACCATTTTGTTTTCATCACATAATTTATTTTACTATCACCTCATGAGCTATTTAGCTATAAAACCATCTTACGGTTTTCTCGCAAATTATTTTGTTGTCATCCTATAAACTACCTTGTTTTTTCATCTTGTGAATTTTTCTCACACTGTAAACCATTTTGATAATACTTTATACATAACATTATTTTGACGAAAATAAGCATGGCATTGTTAGCCCTCAAATATACATAGCCTGATCACCTATGTATAATTCAGAAAGGACCATGCCATGCTGAGAGTAGTCATCTTAGAAACTTTTGTCAAAAATCAATTTTTTACTGATATTCTTAAAGAGCAAAACTTTTGTGTGCATATTCATAAAACATATTTGTCTTGAGAAACAAAATTAGTAACCATAACAACTAGGTTGACCTTTACGCAATCTTACTATATGAAGTCAACATCATCTCACTCTAAATCCTAAATGTCTTCATGGTATAATCAAGGAGTTAAAAACATTAAGGTAACAAAGTTGATTAGCGCATATTAGGAGGATTCAGATAAGTATATGCACCTCTTCGCCAACATCATTCCGGAAGGCAACTCAACCTGAATTTCAGGATGAAATTCTTTTAACACAGGGAGACTATAACAATTTGCATTTTCACGTCATTTTACGTCAATAAATATCCAACTAATTATTTTAAACTTTTACGCGTTTTCTTTTAAATTTTAACCGTTTAGTTAAATCGCGTAAACTAAAAATCATCATTTAATGTAAACGGACATCAACCAAGTAAAAGTTTGCGCCAAGCAAGTGTTATATAATTATTACGAGGATAATTTATAACTTTTCACAGTTTCTTTTTTATCGGTTACGTAAAACGTTTATGTTTCGCAATAAAATACATTTAAGCATACACGAAAGCACCAATACCCGTCTATACTCAAACAATTACTCGCTATTATACCCAATACCCAAAATTTAATCATTTTACACTTCTTTAAACCATAAGGCCGGTTTTACATACAAGCATACACTTAATAAATCCTAAATTCTTTTCTAAAGTCTCATCACTCATTAGTTATAAACCAACACATGAACCTAAAAACCTACTTCTCTATAAATTGTCTAATCTCATGTCCTCTCTTTGTACCCAAACCGTACCCTCCTCCTAAGGAGGAGGAGAGGTCTTACAAGTTTGTACCCTAAACTATTTCTTAACTCATGGTATTGTTAATGGTTTTCTATAATACTACTTCTATAAATAGCAAGTCTTAGGATTAGCTAACATACTTTTCTATTTTATACAAGTAAAAAAATCAATTTTCTCTCTTGTTTCAATACCTTAACCCACGGCTTAAATTTTCCCATTTAGGGTTTCTATAGTTTTCATTTTACAAAGGTAACAAGTAAACAAGTGTTCTTAGTAGTAATATCTAAAGTGATTGAAGGTATATTGGAAGCTTGGGTATTGTTTTATCAAGGGATTATATCAAGAAGAAAATAGGGTTTTCATAGTTAGGGTTTGATATCTATGGTTTGATATTGTGTTCCTCATCTTCCTACACTCTTCTAAGGTCTTCATAAACCCTAATCTCTTCAAATTATTCATTTACATATTTTATATACATGTTATCTTGTTAATCACCACCTAGGGTTATATTTATGAGATTATAAAATAAAGTGGACATGTAAATAATTCGTATATATATGTAACCATGGTGAAATGATGTTTGAAATGCAAGAACATACTTATTATAAGTGTTGGTTAATTTATAGATTTAGTTTATAAATTAAATTGCTAAAAGTTTATTATTAAAGTTTATATAAAAATAAATGTGAGGACACTTTATTTGGACAAAAATGATAGACATGGATTTAAGGACCCAAAATATGTAAGGCTTGTGGTATTAATTAATATAAAGGACTTGTACAAGTTTAACCAAGTGATAAATTATAAAAACTAGCATATTTCATAAGGAATCCAAGCATATAAGGAACTCGAAAAACGAAGCTATAACGAAGAAGTTATGATATTTACAAGATTACGATAGTTAAATATATAAAAGTGTTTTTATAAAAGTAGTTTTATAAAAACTGGCACTGTTTCATATCTGGTAAAAATATCTGGATATTTTATGATGATAGTACATGTTATGAGTATTCCAAGCATACAAGAAACTCGAAAAATGAAGCTATAACGAAGGAGATATGATTTTCGTAATATTTAAAGTTATAAAATAGTTTTATAAACACATTTTGAATTTACTGTTTTGACTCAGATTTTTATAAAAACAGTGAGTGTTTTATTTGGATAGATTATCTCGTCGCGATTTCATACATATAAAGAACAAGCGAAACGGAGGTAAAACGAGTGAGTTATGAGTTTTTTTAAAGATTTCGGATAAATAGAAATACAAAAACTAATTTTTTTTTATAAACAAAATTTTGAATTTTAATAAAAATAAAACAATCTGATAGAAACTTAAAATATGGTTTATGAGTGTTTTCAGGTCCGTTTGGACTATAAAAACGTTAAGAAATATTGAAGTAACATTTATATAATAATTTATATACGTTTTTAACTTTATGAATATTATTTTATAAAACAATTAAACCATTTATGTAATATCATTATATAAATCATGAAAATATTAAAATCATGTATTATTAACAAGTAATGAATTGTTGGGCAAAGATAATATTTTATCTTACGGATACATATACGTAGACTTTTAATTAACAAATACGATTTAAATATGGTTTTGACTTTTTGAATCAAACAAAAACTAGGTGGTAATGTAACTCTATAACTTACGATGTTGTATATATATTAAATACATTATACTTATACGACCTATAATTAATTAGGTTGCATTCCGGATCATTTGCGATGATTACTTTGTTGATTTTGCAATAATCACTACATTCACTTGAGGTGAGTTTATAGCCCCTCTTTCACTTGTTTTACATTTACTTTACAAACCTCGGGTGAGAATACATGCTCGTTACAACTTGTTTACTTATTCATTTACAATCTCTTTTACATACTCTTCTACATACTTGTTTACATACTTGATTTCGTAACTCATTTACATGATTGATTACAAACTCGGTTACATGAACGTTTACAAACTCATTTACATGGTTGATTACAAACTCGTTTACATACTTATTTTCATATCTCTTAATGGGATACAATACTTGTTTTCACTTATGGACGCAACATCTTTACTTTGATTAAAATGATTACGGATTAGCTTAAGTTGCATGAACTCTAAATTACTCGGAGGGTAAGCGCGGATGTTATAAGATAGATCTATTTGGGATTGACAATCCCCGTTCTGGTGATTAGCTCTCACTAGTTTCAGCGGTACTGAACTAACGAACATTATACCATATCGGAGCATGATTTGATTGGTGTCTACAGGGCCAACAACTACATACTCCTGAACTCTTGCTGTGCCTTGAATAAAGTAGCATACATATAAGTCTACGTTATAATTTCATGAACTTAGGGGTATAATCGTAATCGCACATGGTGACTATTGTATTGGATACAATGGTCATGCATACCTTATAAACGCTTTGATCCAACTATACTTAACTTTTTTGTGACTATTGTATATGATACAATAGTCATACACATCTTTGATTCTGACTTTTACACTTACATTTTATGACTATCATAAGGGCTGAAAAGGTTATACATACTTTACAAAATTCGGATTCCAACATTTTAACAAACGTAATTGTGTGGTTTGTGTTATACGAATTTTAAGACAACCTATAAATTTAAGTTTATGCGTTGCAAGTCTTGTATGGGCGAGAATTGTAACACAGTAAATTTACATATATATAGTTTTGCGATACACATTTATACTTACAAAAACCTATGAACTCACCAACTTTATGTTGACACTTTTAAGCATGCTTTTCTCATGTGAATTAGATGCTTGCCTTACTTGATGTGCATTGGAGTCTAAACAATACAAGATTACTTTTAAAATGACTCATTTAGAGGTCATTCTCTCAAGTATTGTGCAATGGTATTATGAAGTAACGCTCCCGGACATTATTCTGATGCGACCCATTTTGGGGGTGTTACACATATATTTATAAACATGATCAAAGATCATAAGAAAAGAAAAAAATAAGAGAAAGATCAAGAACACACTTACAAGGTGTGAAGAATCAAGAATGAAACACAAGATCTAGTTTAGGAACCTTAGATCTTAAAACCCAATAAAAAATCTTGCAAAACCCCACTTGATAAACCAAAACCCTAACTTATGAAATCTTAAATAACCCTTGAAATCAAAGAACCAACACTTGTAACTACCTTAGATATTAACAAAGATAATTCTATAACACTTGGATCTTGAAGGAAATCAAAGAAAATGAACCCTAAGAGGGTGTGTGTTTGTGCCGTGAGCAAGGAGAAGGGAAGAGGGAGAGAAAAAAAATTGGTGGCTTGTAAATGAAGAGTGAAACCCTAAGTTGTTATCAATTGGTATTTATAGGAAAGTGGGATGAGGTTAAGGGTCTAAGACCTAACAAAATAAGAGAACCAAATGACTAAGTGACCTACACACACCTTAAGTGTGTGTGGTGTGGGTTCGGACGCAAAAGGGACCAAAGGGGAGGGGGAAGAACCAATTGATCACCTCTTGAAATTAAATCAAATTCTCATGGTTTAGGATAGTGGAGAAGTGGTCCTAACTTGGAGCTAGAATATAAGCTTCATGTACCATGCATGGGAGCATACTTCCAAAATGCCACCACCTTGCATGTGATGCCAAAATTCAAATTAAAGTGGAAAGATTCCATGGTAATTAATTAAGAGTGTGTGTATGCGTGGGTTTGAAGCATAGGAAGAGGGGTGGCCACGAAAATTTTGACTTCTAAACCCGACATATACGATAAATAAGTTAACACGAAAATATTACGGGTTTCTGGGGTTCCGTTTGCTCAAAATCGCGGAAAACGTAAATTATGCGCGAAACGTAAAAATCAATACCGGGAGTGAACGTAACCTACGTAACACTTTAAAATGATAAAATAATGCATATAACACTTAGATTAATCAAAGTCCGAAGCCAGAATGCGTCCGATGACGTTTTTCAAATTTACGCGGGATAACTTCCTAGAAAATTGCCAGATTCGTACGTAACGTATAAAAGTCAAAATAATGATCGGAAAAGTTTAAAATAATGACCTGAAATTTATGGGGTGTGACATCAAGTGTAAGGGAACCCTCCCCTTTATCTGTTAAATAAGGGTAGAGTCAGGCTCGTGACTCGAACAAAAACAAGCGCTTCTTAGGAGGCATCCCAAGCACTTCTCATTTACCCAATATTTATTTTTCCACATTTAGGAGTGTCTTGTATTTTATTCTTTTTGTTTGTTTTATAATGTTTGAAGCATTTTGTAACCATGCTTTGTTTGTTTGTAACTTCGTCTTATTTACAATCAAAGGTATTTTGCATAAAATAAGTGTTGGGGGATATATCCGGTTTATAAGAACCAGATTCAAACATTTAAAATAAATTGTTTATATTAATTCGCGTCAGTTTCAAGTCATATGATTGTAATGATTAATCCCATGTTTTTATGCAATGTTTTCTACAGATATAACTAATAAAATTGCGCGCAGGAAATTTCTCATTAAAACGAAGAGGAAATCTTCACAGTGTGTGGAGACGGCGTCGGGATTAAACCCGACGGCGTCGCGTCTCTAGCAATGTGAAGATTCAAAATGTTTCATGTATTTTTGAAAAATAAAATGTGCAATATTTAAAATTTGTAATTTTGTTGCAAACCTGCAGAAACCTATGATTATATCATCGCTTTCATCCTATGTTTACTGCTTTCATAGAGTCAACCCTAAAGTCTCTTTGTATATATCATATCCCACCGATTTTACGCTTGGTGTAGTTGTATTTGTCTTTGATTTACATGTTATATTTGACGAGAATAAGCTTAGAAGTTCTTAGGAAGTTTCATTGGACGACGATCTAACCAGTTATCGCATGTTTCTTCTCCATTATTAAGCAAACCGGGGGAGTACTAGTTTCTTTTACTTGTTTTCTTTTCCGTTTATTTGTTTTTACGGGTACTTTTAAGAACATTAGGGACAATGTTCAACTTAAGTGTAGGGGGAAATAATCCTTAGAAATTATTCATTCATTTGCCATTTGCTTTGTCCTTAAAATGACGGGTAATATATCAAAACATAGCATAAAAAGGCAATTTTGACCAAAATTTAAATTTATTTATAACACATATCGACGAAAACCGAGTATTAATAGCGTCTCATGGATAAGAATGTGTATGACTAGCACAAAAAGCCTCAAAATTCCACCCTAAAAATGTAAGGTTCGCCTTTAGATCTATAGGAATTCGAGTATCCATTATTGATACCCAAGATAGTTTATACCTTTAGCTTGTTCGAGTTAAGGTTCAAATACAGTCATATGTGTCTATTTTGTCATTACGGATGTGTACGTATGGTCTTTGTCGCCTTTCCTGGAACATTGGTATCGGTATTAAATTATATAAGTGTACCGATAGTATATTAAATTCTAGAACTTGTTTTTGTGATGCATCCCGAGATCGCATAGCGAGAACTAGGATTTGCTAGATAAGAGGCACTAGGATTAACCCATGTTTTAAACCTATAATTGTTATGATAGTCACCTCGATCATATAACTATCCCACACCCTTGCCATGCACTTATTTTTAGTACAGGATACCCCTAGTACAACCCTCCGAGCCTATCCATTTTCATGGTTCTCGTAATTTTCTAGTTAATCCAGACTATTAATGAAGAGCATTGTCACCCTTGAACCAATTGTTACGCTTAAATCACCTTAGCCTACCTTGTATGTACTCGCTTTTAGTACATTATTGTTTTAACCCAAGTTAATTATTGAGTACACGGTTGCTAAGTCCTTATCCTTGTACATAGTAAAGTATTAGGTTTTACTAGAATAGAGGCACTAGGATTAACCAATGTTATAAACTGTAACTGTGTATTATGTCACTTCGATATATAACTATCCCACACCTTGCCATGCACTCATTTTTTAGGCGGATACCCAAGTACAACACCTATCGAGCTATCCTTTTCCACGGTTTTTGTAATTTTCTAGTTAAGCCGGACTATTAATGAAGAGCATTGTCACCCTTGAACCAATTGTTACACCTAAATCTCTATAGCCTACCTAGTATGTACTCGCTTTTAGTACATTATTGTTTTAACCCAAGTTAATTATTGAGTAAATCGGTTGCTAAGTCTTATCCTTTGTAAAATATGTTTTTTGGGACGATTGGGATTCATGGTAGTATTCATCTTATGAAGAATTAGAGAAGAAGTAATCTATTACCCCCAATAGAGCTCAATAAGCTCCATGTTATGTTGATCCACCTCAAATCGAGTCATTAGTTAGATTGTAAATATCGAGTATGTAAAAGTTCAAGTGTAGGGGTGTATCTATAAACCCCCATGATGTATTATATGTTTAAGCAATGGCAGGCCAAAAGTGTATGAATATATATATATATATATAAAAGTAAATAAAAAATGTACGGGCTGCCATTTCCTTATGTTTATGTTTATCATAGAGTTAAGAAAAGAAAAAGAAAGAGATTGATGTAGAGTTGTGTAGAGTTTGTATATCTTTGTCCGAGTCTTGGCTTAGCAACCAAATCAGCGTATATTCATATAAATAATTAGCTGACCATTTCACCCCAAATTCACCCAAAAGCCGCCTAAATGTATCCCATCTGTTTCCATTTCCGTTAATGTTATCTTACACCTACACCTCACAACCCTTTAAAAATACCTCTTTGATAGTAACGACTAGTACTTGCGCCTAGCAATGGATGTTTTGATCCTTTACCAAGCCTATGGTAATTTATATGCTATGTCAGGTAATGAGTGTTAATTTTTCGTTTCCTGTAGTTATTATAATTTATTATACACCCGAGTGAAAGAGAGAATCCCAAAGACTTATGTGAGATGCTACTATATACTTTTCGTGCTTTTAATTACAAGGTCTATAAGGTTGTGTTGTAAAATGATTTTAAAGAGTAGGTTAAATGCCCCTAATATTGCTATTGTCTAGACAGAAAAGCCTATTTGCTTGAGGATAAGCAAATCCCAAGTGTAGGGGTATTTCATGAGGTGTCATTTTATACACTTTTTTGGGGCTATTTAACCTCCTAAATCATGCAAATATGCCTAGATTATGTGCTTAGTCGTTTGTTTTTTAGCACTTGGATGGCATTTGGAAGAAATATGCGTGACTTGGGCTCATTTAGAGAAGAAACAGACTAGATTACGACTCTACACCAAGAATCATGAAGAATTATGCATACAGCGCGTGGAGACGGCGTCGCCATCATAAAGCGACAGCGTCAGGATCTTCATCGTGACGGCGTCAGAGATCTAGCAATGGCGTCAGGACGTGGCCAACTTAAAGAGGATCTAGAATCATCCACGTGGCGACGGCGTTACAACTTCAAAGCGACGTTTCTAAGAGACGTCGTCACGTCGATATCTCTATAAATATAAAACCATTTTTAGGGTTTTAAGTGTGTAACTTTGTATAAACCTAGGGAGACGAACCCTAGTCATTCTAGCAGCTTTGTAGGTCATTTTTAGGGCCTCAAAACCCTATTGTACTACCTTGAATCCATGTTTTAATCAAGTAAGGTTATTTATCATTAATCATTCAATATGTCTATGTGTTGTTTGATTGATTTATCTTCTTGCTTTCTTTATAACATGTGAGGCTATACCCTCCTTTGTATTTATCTATGATTGCATAAAATTTAGGTTGTAGATCCTTTTGATGTTGCTTCTTGTTGATGAATGTACGCGTTAGGCTTTAGAAAACCAACTTTTGTCTGTATCGCTGTTGACATGTCTAGGGAAACGCGAGTAGTGTAGAAAGGATACCATCAGTAACAGTCTTCATACTACCTTACCCCTAATATGGTTGATCCCTCTTAAGTTATTTCACATGCATTTAATATACTCTTAGGGGCCTTGTAATAGTCTTCATACTACCTTACTTGTGTGTTGCCCTAACGGAATATTAAATAGACGACGGGTTCGTGTAATCCGTTCATGACCTAGGAAATACTTACACAGATCATCACAAGTGTGACAATCTAGGAGAAACAATCTGAGGAGTAGTGCATGATTAGGTAAATACAATTGTTTATCATAAAGTTATCACCAGTAGCATAGATTAATTAGTTTAGTTATTAGTTAAACAAACCAACCTCTCAAACCATAGATTTACCTGCTTTCATAAAATATAAATACACAAAAAAATCTTCTCTCAACCCCTAGAATTCTGTTAGACCGTGATCAAGCCTTTCTAACCTATTCCCTTAGCATGTTTTTACTTTCTTAGAGTTAAGAGAAATACATCATTTTGGTTTGTTAATTTTTAGAAAAGTTGATATATACATCTCTTTCTCGATGATATGCCAAAAGCCTCTCGCACGTGTATTTGTCTCCATCGAACTCTACATGCCGCAACACCACACATTACTACCCACAGGCGGGCTAAGGTGGGAGGGGGAGTGTGATATGTTGCTCATGTGTGTGAAAGATTCAAATTATAGAGTTTAATATTGTTGTAAACATTAGATATAATAATATCTGTCATGTGAAGAATGTTAATTGATATGATAGAGTCTCATTTACTTTGAATCCTAGGTCAACTTGGGATAAAATATATGTCTAAATGGATTGAATGGTTAATAACATCTCGCTATTAAACATCCTTATGCAATGAATTACATAGATTTTTTTTACGTAGTGTAAAATTTTGTCAAAGATCTTTTATTATTATTATTGTGTTATAAACTTTCTATAGTTTTGGTGAAAAACACATAGACAACTATAAGTCTTGGGTTCGTACTAACATCTTCCTTGCCGCAACCCACTCACATTGGTCTCGTAAGTAGTACAGTACTGTAATATTTTGTTTTTAATAGTTCATCATAAAAGCGGTAGTGTTAAGTAGTCTAAATCTAAACTTCATATAATGCATAAGAGGACCTTCCCTCTTAATAATGACAAAGGATTTCAAAATCTAGATTTTTAAGTAATATATTTTTTAAAGCTAAGTACAAGCCTCTCTAACACAAATATATAATGGTCAACACACATTAAAGAATTATCAAGCTCATTAAGTGGCAAATCTTTGACTATATTATCTATATCTATATATATAATAAACAAATGTTTTTTTTGAAACTTGCCATGTCATTTAATCCAGCTGGATAGCCTTGCCACCTCACTAAGGCCACGTCACTAAAGTCAAGTCGGCCTCTATTCAATGTTTCAATTTTAACAACGCCACTTAAGTTTGGTAAGTCAAATTCTCCCGTGAATTAAGCTTTCAATTTATGGAAACTCTATATTCAAAATTCAATCGATTGTATATCAACAATCTATCAATCTGTCTACTGGTGTTGAGTTTTTCTCTTGGTTTTTTTGTTTATGCTAAATATCCTTAAATTTTGACAGGTTGATTTAAGGTTTTTAAAGATTTAATCTGATTGAAGATTGTTTTTAGATGTATCAGGTTTGGTTTTGTTCATTCGTGTAACAACCATATATTTTCTTTGCGTAATTGTCTTTCGTTTCTTTTTTGAAGCAATTTCAAAAACGTGTTTCTAATGACGGATTCATAAATTTTATTTGAAATTATTGATACCATATTGATAGTTTGAATTCTTCTATGAGGATTATGTATGTAAGGAGTGCCTGAGAGGTGTTTGACGAAATGTCTTAAAAAATCAAAAACAGGCGTTCGTAAGCAGTTTCATTAAACATCTGTTTGTAAGCCGTTTCTATAACAAATTTTGAACCAAACCTGTATAAATATTTGGGCCTTTAGATTCCTCATATATTTCTTACTGATGTGTCAGTTGCATTTCGGCTTAATATTGATATGTTTAGCATCATTATGGTTGCTGATTTCTTTTGAGATAGAAAGAGGATGATTTTGGCTCTTATTTGATATAGGTTTGGATTTTGGTGAAGATGTAGGATGATTAGACTCACTGTGAACTCACATATTTTGATTAAACTCGCTATGAACATAAAGCAGGTTGGAGTTCAGGTGAACTTTTAAGACTTGATAGTAAGTTTTCTTTGTGTTACATCGTATATTCATATGTGTCATTATACTTTGGTTTTTCGATTCATGTGTGTGGTTAACTAATCACAATAAAATCTCATTTAACACTGAAATATTGCATCACAGTGCGCGCCAAGAGTAGTAGTGAGGTGAACTCTCTTTACTAGAGCTCATCTTAAAATTGCAATGTAGAGTAGTTGTACACAGTAGCAGAGTTTGTTTGGTTGTGGTTTGATGATGTTGTTTTGAACTATCTTTAGATATCTCAATATTGTTATCTTAATTGGTGGCAATTTTAGATTAGTAAGCACCTTAAATGTTATTCGCCTTAATCACGGGAAAAGTATATTGTCTTTAAGATTATGAATTGGCTACTTTTGGACTATAAAGAGTGGAAGAGTTCAAGTTTATACTTTAAAAGGATATACCAAGCATTATGGATTCTTTAATTCATATTTCAAGTGATTTTAATAGAAATTGGTTGCTTGAATGCAAATTCAAGTTCAATTCTTCTTTGTAATTTTGTATATGTGATGTGGAAATCAAAGTAGGATGGTTAATTACCAAAGATATGGTATTTACTATATAAGTTTGGTTATTGACTTCTTACTTAATTGTATGTTATAATTCATGGTTATTGCAATCACAAATGAATGATGTTTCGATCTTATTTATCAGTATAGAGTTTTTTTATTTATCAGTTGTGTAGAGGAATTGGTTCATGTAGCTAAATTGATTTATAATAGGATTATTCATCAACGTTCAAGAAATACCCTTTTAAGTGCAAGTGAACTAGATTTTTTTTCCTCTAAAGGCAGTCACTTAGCTTGTGTATACGACACACGTCTACAATGTTTACTTAGATGAGGATGATTAAAATTGCTCATCGGGTTATTTTAATTAAGTTATAACTTACACTTAGCATGATTTTTGGTACTTAAATTGTCATATACATTAACATATCAGGTTGAGTTATTATAGCCTCAACAAGAAAACTTGTTGAAGTTATTGTCACTTCCCCAAGAAGAAATGACAAAGGATAGATATATCTTCATGCTTCCGCTACTTTGGTTCGGAAAGGTTTTACCGTTTTACAGAGGAATCAAATTTTCAAAAATTAGAAGGTAACCCGCTCTCAAAACTACTACAATAATCAAGTGTTGCTTTCAGTTACATGAGTTAAAACCTAATTTTATTTGGTATAGTATATATTTACTTGCTATTTCTGAATTATATCCTTTGTGTACATATGTCTATTTGTGCCTTTGGCATAATGTGGATAGGACGAAATTGGTGCATTCGAAAACGTTGTGACCGCCTCCTTTTGGCAATGACTCTCAAAGGTTATAGAAAGATTCACCTTTAAAGATGTCATAATTGTCATCCAAACTGATTACACCCATTAGTTGATGTTGCAGTAATTTTCTATTGTAAGCCTTAGGCATTTGATCATCAAATGGTGATTACCATGTTGGCATGTTAGTCTACCAATTTTTTGATAGATATTTACTAAATTGACGTGTGGTTACAACTTTATTCGATTTTATAGTACTTAACTATGTTTTCTCTTACACTTTTTATATACCTGCATGAGACATTTACGGGTGCCAAGGTTGTAATTGATAGGCTTACAGGATACACAAAAGGTTATGGTTTTGTGAAACTTGTAGATGAGAGTGAGCAAATACGTGCCATAACTGAAGTGAATGAAAGATTGTGGTCAACCAGACCAATGAGGATTGCACCAGTTAACATATAGGCTTATCATGATCACGGGTTTGCCAGTATTTATTTTCCTATGATATGCGTAAGTTTAAAAGTTGGGTGTTTGTATCCATGCTACCAGACAAAGATTACGTATGCTTCACATGATCTTAACATCAAAAGTTCCCACCAATGTGTCTTCTTAAGATTTAATTTAAAAGACATTGTATTTGTAACTTATTTTGACATGGCCATTGTTTATTAACAAACTATGCTTATATCTACCTTTGTACGCAACCTTTTTTCATGTTATTGCGTTTCTTCATTTGTAAGGTTAATTAGATGTTCGATGTTGTTTAATCATTTCACATAAAATAACATTCAATAATAATAAACAAGTTTATTTATTTGTAAGGTTAACTTTTATTTGTATTCATGTTATAATTATGACTTATTTAATAATTTAGTAACATTTTGTACATTGACTATTTATATTATTTGTTTAAACTTTTTATAAGCCACCCGTGATTTATCACGGGTTTATAAGCTAGTGTTATATATAAGGGTGTTGTAATATCTGACTGATTTCTTGTATGAAAGAAGATAATAAACTACATAAACATTATACCATATTATTTGAAATGCTATTGTGTTGCTTGGTTTAGGGCTCGTTTGGTTTGTAGACGGGTTTAGGATTAGGATTTTGATTAAAGTTTGGATTTAGATTTGAATTTGGATTTGATGTAAGAAAAAAATAGGAGAGAGAAAATATATAAATGATATAATATTATAATTTAAATATATATATATATAAAGTAAAAATAATTAAACTTATATTATAAAATAAATTTTAAAATAAAATGAGTGGTTGAAAAATTAGCTAGGCTCACTTTTTTTGATAAAAGACAAAAAATGTCAACATTAAAGTTTATAAACCTAGCAAATTAATCTGATATTATATATAGCTACTATTTGGCATTGAGTCCATTCTTTGGGACCCACGTTTTTAAGCCAAACAATTGTTTTGATGAATCTATGAGTCCAAACCCGCTGAAATAAGTATACCAAACGGGCCCTTAATGGTTTGCAGGTTACATTTCTAACGATCGTTTATTTTATTATTGCATCGTTAGTCCTTTTTATGATTTTGTGAAGAAAAAAATTTATTTTCTACTTATTTTTAAAACCTATACACGTTTTATACATACATTTTTTACACGTTTTTATAGACACATTATTTACACGTGTTTATACACGTTTTTATATGCACATTTTTATAAACACATTTTTACACACGTTTTTATACACATATTTTTATACACACATTTTTATGCACGTATTTATAAAACGTGTCTATAAAAATAAGTATAAAAATGTGCGATAAAAACGTGGATAAAATCATGTAGAAAAACGTGTATAAAAATCTGTGTATAAAAATGTGCGTATAAAAACATGTATATAAACACGTGTAAAAATGTGTATAAATGTGTATAAGTTTTAAAAATAAGTAGAAAATATTTTTTTAACAAAATTATATAAAGGACTAACAATGCAATAATAAAATAAACGATCGTTAGAAATGTAACCTGCAAACTTGTTAATTGTCTAACATTGCTACCAAAGAAAAGATCGATACCTTAAATTGAGAAAAAAATGGTACATTTAATTGATATTGAACCTAAGTTGAGTACCTTTTTATGCGATTTGCCCTACATTATTGATCTTTCCACTTTGCTTTTGACTACCTCACATCCAAAATCCAAATTACCTTCCATGTATGTTGGGTTTAAAAGACTTCAAGATATTCTTAGAGTTATTGCTGCTTAGGTATATATTAGTGTTGTCAAGCATAACTTAGTGTTGCTGGTAATACTAATGAAAATTATGCTAAGTAGTTAGTACTGGTAGTATAAAAGTTACTACTGCTAGTTACTACTGTTAGTATAAATTTACTGTTGCTAGTAGAAGTTAAGACTGCTCAGAGATGAAGACTGGAAATATACTAAGTAGTTACTACTGCTAGTTACTACTGTTAGTATAATTAGTACTGTTAGTATAAATTTACTGCTGCTAGTAGAAGTTAAGACTGCTCAGAGATGTAGACTGAAAATATACTAAGTAGTTACCACTGCTAGTATAAAAGTTAGTACTGCTAGTATATGTTAGTACTGCTAGAGTAAACTTCTAAGCTAGTTAATACTGCTTGTGCTCAGTTACAACTGCCGAGTGGTTACTACTGCTGAAAGGAATATGCTGACAAAGATGAGATCAAAGATTGATTGGAGAACAAGAATACTTACGAAGATAAGTATTAGTTATTTGTAAAGAAGATATGTATAACTTATTTGTTTAAGAGATTACGATTGTTTATAGAAAGATCATGATAAGTTAGGAAAGTATTGTAAGCCTTGTAGGACTCCTTGGTGTATAAAAGGAGGTCCTAGGTCATAATGTTAGATGCACATCTTTGATATTCGTAGCTTTAAGGTTATTTTGTAACCCTATCACTATTCAGAGTGATAGTTTCATATTGAGGCTAAAGTACCCCCGTTAACACCCTTAGTAAAGTTTGTTTTACTGTTTCATTGTTCTTTTTAGTATTACAAACTAGATTCCGCATAGTTTGTAGTATTTACAATCTTAGTTTTTACTATAGTTGTTTTGGATCTATCCAACATAACTAAGCTTTAACAAGCTAAGTAAGATCTGTTCAAAATGGATCAACAAGATATTGTCACGGCTTTTGGGTTTAAGGTCAAACCTACGAGCTCACCAACATTATTGTTGACGTTTTCGAGTATCATTTTCAGGTGAAGTGAAAGATGAATAGTTGGTGTTCTATGATAGTAGGCTTAGGAGCATCCCGTGTAGATTTTTCGTATGAAGCCTTGCTTGTTTATTTGTTTAGCTATTTGTATTTGGAAGTTTTAGTTTAAGTTTGGATTTGGACCCCTTTGTGGGCATTTGAAATTTGTAAGAGATTTTGGATTTAGTTATAATTTGGGACATCACTCGAGGTTGTTCGAGGTGAATGGTCTTTGTAACACTTGAAGTTTATGCATTGTAGTATTCTCTATACTGTATCTTGTGTTATGATTGATCATTATGTTGCATTCCCAAGTTTCTGCCATTGTTGGGGTGTGACATATTGGTATCAGAGCCAGGTTATAGAGAACTAGGTGGTTGACCTAGACTATGACCTAAGATCCGTCATTTAGTTGCATATAGGATCTATGTGTGCGATGTTCCACTTTTGCTTGCTTTTGCGTGTTCGTGGTTTGGTGCTTTAGTTATGTCAGTCATTAAGATGTGTGAGCTTAATACTGAGTACGACTGGGAAAGGATACAAGTATAAATACGATGGCCAACGTAGTTATAAACATATCACGACTCACACGTATTTAGTATTATCGTTCACACAAATTGGTGTTGACACCTTAGGACCGTATTAGGTGTATCATAGTATATTAATTTATACTATATATATGGTAACCAGCCCACCTACCTAACGTTGCCCATGTTCTCTCTCGTATGGATAATGCCGCCAATAGTGATGACCTGAGGTGCTGGCCGGCCTATTGCTGAATCACAATGAAGGGGAACGGGTGAACGAGTTGGTATAGGTGAGAGGGGTAGAGGACCTAGGAGAGGTAATGATGAGCGTGTTGATGAATTGAATGGTCAAGGGAATGACTAGGAGGGATCTAATGGGAATGTTAAAGGAGTCAATGGGGGTGTAAGAGGAGCACCCGACTTCTCGACGATCATTGCCCAACAATTGCAGAACCTCTTACCCGCCATTTTAGCTCAGGTTGGTAACCAAGGAAATGATGGAAATCAGAATGGTAATGTGGTTAATGAGAATGTTCAGGAGAACGTTAGGAATGTGTCTGTAAATGGCAACCGGGTAGGTTGTTCATATAAGGAGTTCTTAGCTTATAACCATAAGGAATATTATGGTAAGGGAGGTGTTGTAGTTCTTACCCAATAGATTGAGAAAATGGAGTCCGTGAAAGATATGAGTGGTTGTAGTATTGACCAAAAAGTAAAATACACTATTGGTTCACATGTGGGTAAGGCTTTAACGTGGTGGAACTCTTAGATCCGCATGCTAAGCCTGGTAGTTGCTGTTAGTATGTCATGGAATCACTTTAAACTTATGATGATAGAAGAGTTTTGTCCTAGTCATGAGATGCATAGATAAAAACTGAGCTGTGGAATCATGTTATGGTCGGGGCTGGCCATGCGGCTTATACCGACAGATTTCATGAGTTGGCTAGGTTAGATCCACATTTGGTGACTCTAGAGAGTAGGAAGATTAAGAGATACGTGTATGACCTTGCTCCACAGATCCGTGGGATGGTGGCAGCAACGGAGTCAAAGACTATACAGAAGGCTGTACAGATTTCTAGTACACTGGCCGATGAGGCTATTAGGAATGGATCAATTAGGAAGGTTGAGAAAAGAGGAAATGTGGGGGAACCTAGCAAGGATAAGAATGGTAGGAATGATAATAAGAGGATTAGGACTGGAAATGCTTTTGCTACAACCGCAAACTTTATAGGAAGAGAGAATACGGGTGCTTGGCCCAAGTGTACCACCTGCAACTTCTTCCATGTACCCAGAGGGCCTTGTCACGCGTGTTTTACCTATAACCGCCCAGGTCATCTTGCAATGGATTGTAGAGTTGTGCCTAGGAATATGTACCGGTTATGTAGGAACCCAACACCTGCTCATAGAGCATGCTTTGAATGTGGTAGTACCGACCATCTTAAGCCGGCATGTCCTAGATTAAATAGAGCACAAGGACCAGGAGGAAACCGTCCAAACCAAGTTGCTGCTAATAATGGGGGTCAGGGTCGTGGAAACTAAGGGAACCAAGCTAGGGGTAAGGTATTCATGTTGGGAGCAGATGAAGCTCGCCAGGATTCGAACATTGTGACGGGTACGTTTACTTTGAACAATCATTTTGCCACTACCTTATTTAACTCTAGTGCCGACTATAGCTTTGTTTCCATAACTTTTATACCTCTGTTAGGCATAGAGCCCAGTGAATTAGGTTTCAAATATGAGATTGAGATAGCTAGCGGGCAGCTAGTGGAGATTGATAAGGTTATTAAAGGTTTCAAATTAGAAATCGAGGGTCATGTCTTTGACATCGATTTGATACCATTTGGGCATGGGAGATTTGATGTGATTATAGGTATGGAATGGTTGTCTAATCACAAGGCTGAAATAATTTGTCATGAGAAAGTAGTAAGGATACCCCTGCTAGATAGCAAAGTGCTTATAGTATTAGGAGAGAAATCAGAAGCGAAAGAGAGACTTTTTTATGAGTATATGACCAGTTCGAACAGAGAGATTGTTGTGGTAAGGTATTTTCTCAGGCTAGTTTCGGGAGGACATAATCGGATTGCGCCTGTTCAGGAAATCGAGTTTCGAATTGAGTTAATCCCTGGAGCAACGCCGGTAGCAAAGTCTCTCTAGTGTTTGGCACCTTCTGAATTGGAGGAGATGTCGGGACAACTCAAGGAACTCCATGATAAAGGTTTCATTCGACCAAGCTCATCGCCTTGGGGAGCACCGACTTTGTTTGTGAAAAAGAAGGATGGTTTTTGTAGGATGTGTATTGACTATAATGAATGAACGAGTGACTGTTATGAATGTTATTAGCTTCGTTGGACTGATGATCTGTTTGACCAATTGCGAAGGGTCGCCAGTTTTTCTCAAGATAGTCTTAGGTCTGGATTCATCAGTTAAGAGTGCATGAGGATGACATTCCAAAACTGCGTTTAGAACTCATTATGGACATTTCAATTTCATAGTGATGCCCTTTGGCCTGACTAACACACCAGCGGTATTCATGGATTTGATGAACAGAGTTTTGTTAGCCTCAAATATTGAGTCGAACAAGGAAGTTCGTTCACTAAGAATATTAGGTCTCAGTCATTTAATTAAGTAACGTTGTAATAGCCTAGACCGGGTAAACGGGCTCTCATATGTAAGCTAACCGGTCACGTGTATCGAACGATAAGCCCAAGTATTCTCGAGCCCGACCCGAAGAAATACTAAAGACATACAAGCCTTTTAGTCTAAGTATAAATACACCTCTCCAACGAAGGAGAGGTGGTTGGTTCACTTTGTAATTTTTATTAGTAATCAACCATCTTACTTTCTCTCTTATTTTTCTCTCTACATTCTTCATAACTTCCATCTTTATTTTCTTGATCATTCCATGTAAACATAATATGAAGTGAAGTGATTTATTGGTTTTGACATTTGGTATCAAGAGCCTTGGGTTGATTGTGATTTGTTTTGTGGGAATAAGTTTAAAATTCAAATTTTATATGGCTTATTTTGACAAATAAGCTCATGGCTCAAAAAACTTTGAGGCTTATTGGCTCTTAGGTGGTGTTAAGCTCAAGCTTCCTAGTTTATTCATAGCTTAAAGGTACCTTTTCAAGAATCAAACATAGACTTTTTTTTGTTTTTTTTTGAAAACTTTTGAAAAAAAAAATCAACATTTGTGACTTTGTTTGTGGTTAGATTCAAAAAAGACGTGTACTTTTGTGTTCTAAATGTGCCATAGTATCTTATTTTGAAGTTGGTTAGCTTATGCTTGGCTTATTGTGGTTCAAAAAATGGTTTTAACTTGTTTTTCATCCTAGAGAGTTGGTAGAACTCGTGGTAGCAAGTTACTGTGGTCCAACATTTGTATTTGTTTGTTTGCTTAAAGTGGAACATGACAAACAGGTACGAAAGTGAAATGTGTACCAGCGAGAAAGGGACTTCAAGTAGCGAGTTAACAGGAAACTAGATAGCGAGTTAAAAGTTTGGGAAGATAGCAAATTAGTGATTTTGTAATATAGCGAGTTAACAGGTTTATTGAAGACTTTTTCAAGGTCAAAGTCAAAGGTTACTCTGCCCAAATTTTCTCAAATCTAGCGAGTTATACTTCAAGGAAGACCAGCGAGTTATCAACATAATCGTTAGCGAGTTAGCAAGTTGGGATTGCAGCGACTTAGAGATCTAGAAATTCAGCAAGTTATATAACAGGAGTAGCGACTTACAAGTCTAGCGAGTTACAGGTTTATTTGAAGAAAATTTCTCACGATCTAGCGAGTTGTTATGCTGCCTAATTTTTTTTCAAAGTAACGAGTTGTGCCACTAAAATCCCTTGTAAGGTCGATCTGCGCATCAGGTGGTTTGTGACTGAATTTGGGAATATATTATTCACTGTCTCATTAAAACAACTTGAACCATAACAACAAACAATCACAAGAACCTAATCAATTCAACTTCAATCAAAAGCATATCATAATCACAATCACAATCAAGGACTTAAAGATAATTAATTCAACAATCAAACCTTAATCCAAATCAATTAACATTCACGGTTTTCTATTAATTTTGGTTAGGTATTAATGTTTTCTTAACCTTAGTACCAACTGTATAAATAGTTTGTACTGTCAGCTTATACTTAGCCCGACAGGTACAAAGTAGTTAGTACTGTTAGTTAGTTTTTTTTTTAGGGGTATCGTAGTAGAAAGTTGTTAGTACGTTGAGAAGATATTTAAAAGATATTTATGAGATATTTTAGAAAAAGATATGTAAGCCTTTTAGGGTTATCCTTAACATATAAAAGGAACCCTAGGCATAGTTAGATATAGTTTTGACAGAAGCTTAGCAAATATACACGATATCATAGTTAGCAATCTGTAATCCTCAAGAACACTTTAACAAAGTTGTTATTCAGTTGTTCATTGTTCTTCTTAGTACCTGTGTTAAGATTCCGCATTAACATATTGTATTCATAGTCATTGTTTCTACATAGTCATTTGTATTTATACATCTTGGCTATCATCCTTTATAGGCTGCAAAGATCCATACAGTTATACTAGGACCTTCAAGTGGTATCAGAGCTTTTGAGAAACTTTGAATAAGAAGAACAGATAAAACCAGTTATTCATCTCCAACCAACAAAACTAAACATGTCTGGAACACAAGATGAAATTCCACCACCACCACCTG
This sequence comes from Tanacetum coccineum, assembly GCA_026074375.1. Taxonomy (NCBI): domain Eukaryota; kingdom Viridiplantae; phylum Streptophyta; class Magnoliopsida; order Asterales; family Asteraceae; genus Tanacetum; species Tanacetum coccineum. The sequence continues at coordinate 46,430 of BQNB010012407.1, forward strand.
CACAACAAACACCAACACAACAAACACCAACACAACAAACTCCTCATACAGTCTCAACCATCAAGCTGCCTATTCTCAAAAAGGGAGAATATGATATATGGGCTATGAAGATGGAACACTATTTGGCTCATACAGACTATCCAATTTGGGAGGTTATCCAAAATGGGAATGGTCCTGTGTCAGTCACAACTGATACATCAGGACAAATTAAAATTTTGCCTCCTAAAACAGCAGAAGAAATAGTGGCCAGAGAAAGAGAAAGAAAAGCTAGGACCACCTTGCTAATGGCCATACCAGAAGATCATCTAGCTAAATTCCATAAGATGACTGATGCAAAAGAAATGTGGAATGCCATCAAATCCAGATTTGGTGGAAATGATGAATCCAAAAAGATGCAGAAGTACATCTTGAAGCAACAGTTTGAAGGATTCACTGTATCCAACACAGATGGGATTCACAAAGGCTATGAGAGATTCCAAAGTCTTCTCAGTCAGTTAGAGATTCATGGAGCAGGTGTATCTACTGAAGATGCAAATCAGAAATTTCTAAGATCTCTACCTTCTGCTTGGTTACAAGTTTCCTTAATTATGAGGAACAAACCAGGAATGGACAGTCTCAGTTTTGATGACTTGTACAACAATCTAAGAGTCTTTGAAAATGATGTAAAAGGCTCTACTGCATCATCTTCCAACTTGCAAAATGTAGCATTTGTTTCTGAAAACACCAGCAGTACTAATGATGTTAGTACCGCTTATGGTGTTTCCAATACTTCTGGTCATAATTCAAAGCATGAACAAACATCATCATATTCCTTGCTTGCAAGTCAATCAAGTTGTCCTCAACTGGATCATGAGGACTTAGACCAGGTTGATGAATATGACCTTGAAGAAATGGACTTAAAATGGCAAGTGGCAATGATCTCCATGAGAATAAAGAAGTTCTACAAGAAGACTGGTAGAAAGCTACAGTTTGATGCAAAAGAACCTGTTGGTTTTGATAAAACCAAAGTGGAATGCTACAACTGCCACAAAACAGGGCATTTTGCAAGAGAGTGTAGAACAAAAGAAGATAACAGGAGGAGGGATGGATGGAATCCTGGAAATAAAGATGGGAGCAGAACTGGAAAGAAAGAAGAGTCTAAAGCATTGGTGACAGTTGATGGAGAAAGTGTTGACTGGACAACTCATTCAGAAGATGATGAAAATTATGCTTTCATGGCTAGCAACAGCTCAGGATCAAACACACAGGTAACTTCCTGTTCAAATGAGTGTAAAGAGTCTTATGCTAATCTTAAAATACTATATGATGCTCAGAGAGAGCAACTTAGTGATGCTAGCGTAGAAATAAAGGCTTATACTCAAGGTCTTAAGAAAGTTGAAGCACAGTTAGTTGCCCATCAACAAGGTCAACTTTGGTATGAACAAAAAATCAAATTTATGAAAATAGATTTAGATGATAAAACAGATGTTCTAACATACCATAAGAAATTGTTGGCTAAAGCTCAAAAAGAAAAAGATGATTTAGAAGTAATAGTAGACAAATGGAATCATTCTTCAAAAAATCTTGGTAAAATTGTAAATTATTCTATGAGTGCCAGGGATAAATTTGGGCTAGGGTATGGTGATTACAGATATAGTGGGATTTTGAGCTATGAAAATGAAGTTTTGCAAAGTGTCTTTAAGTGCAATAAAAGTGATTTTGAAAATCCACCTTTGCATAAAAGGCTTGTTAAAACATGTGAAATGCAAGCAGTACCCCCACCCATGACAGGGAATTATATGCCCTCTGGACCTGATATTGAAATAGATGACTCACAATATACATATGGTCCAGAAAAGACTCAACCAAGTGAACCTGAATCCCAAACAACTGAACTTGATACCTGTAACTCTAACATTAGTACAGAACCTTCTGAATTAGTGTCTGAACCAGTTGTCAATGAATCAAATATAGAAGTTCAACCTAAGGTCTGGTCTGATGCTCCTATCATTGAGGAGTATGAATCAGATAGTGATGATGAGTATGTGTCTGTACAAACTAAAGGACTTGATACACCTAGTTTTGCTAACAAGCAAGTAAAAACACCTAGGAAAAATGTTAAGAATCAGTCTACACATAGTCAAAAACCTAAGGTTAACAACAAAGAGTTAGGGAATGGGTTTACTGAAAGAGCATGTTTTGTCTGTGGTAGTTTTAGTCATTTAATAAGAGATTGTGATTATCATGTCAAATTGGCTAAACAAGTTGAACTAAACAAACAAAATATGTCTAAGGGTAATGGTACAGGGGAGAGGAAACCAACATGGAACAATGTTCAAAGGGTAAATAAACAAAATCAATTTGTACCTTTAGCAGTACTAACAATTTTAGTACTGCTAGACAAAATGTTAACAGACAGACAGTACTAACTAGCACTGCTCTGAAAGTTAATACTGTTAAGCCCATTGTGAATGGTGTTAGACCAGCAAATGTTTTTCACAAAACTCATTCACCATCATCAAGGCCTTTCAAAAGAACAACAGTACTAAGAACAAATTTTTCAAACCAAAAGGTTTATATTGCTAAGGTAAAAGAAGTTAGTACTGTTGGGAAAAAATGGGACACTGCTGTTAAGTCCTCAGCAGGTTGTAAATGGAGAACACCAGGATACAACAATAATATTCTCTCCAAATACAATGGTGGATCTAGTCTTAGAAATTATTCAACTTTCAAAGATCCACTAGGCAGACTCAAGCCCAAACAGGCTTGGGTCCCTAAGAGAGTCTAATCTCTTTCTTTTAAATGTGCAGGATAATCCACATAGAACTCTAAAGAATAAAGGAATTATTGATAGTGGATGTTCCAGGCACATGACAGGGAACAAGGCTTACCTTGCTGACTTTCAAGACTTTAATGGTGGCCCTGTTGCCTTTGGAGGTAGTAAAGGCTATATTATTGGTAAAGGGAAAATAAAAACTGGTAAGTTAGATTTTGAGGATGTAAGCTTTGTGAAAGAACTTCAGCATTTCAATCTCTTTTCTGTGTTTGTCATAATAATGTGTGACACAAAAGAACAAGTTCTCGTTTACTTATGACTCTGAATGTCTTGTTTTGTCTCTTGATTTTAAGTTACCTGATGAAAATCAAATATTACTTAAAGTCCCCAGACAAAACAATATGTACAGTTTCAATTTAGAGAACATTGTTCCTTCAGGAGGTTTGGCTTGTTTAATTGCAAAGGCTACAACTAATGAATCTAAACCAATGGCGTAGGAGGTTGGGTATGTTGTAATTTCAAAAACCTAAACAGACTTGTGAAGGGAAAACCTTGTCAAGGTTTACCTACAAAGCTTTTTCTAAAAATGGCCCACACTGTGTGTTGCTTGTCAGAAAGGAAAGCAACACAAGCCTCTTGTAAAGGCCAAATTGTTAGCTCTATTAGTACACCCTACAAACTTCTTTATATGGACTTGTTTGGACCTACAGTTCTGTGCAGGGAGTATAAACCATAAGACCTATTATTTGGTTATCACTGATGATTTTACGCAGGATTTAGTTGGACATTTTTCTTAAGAACTAAGGATGAAACTAGTGCAATCCTTAAGTTCTTTATAGACAATAGAGAACCATTGATCAAAAGGTTAAACTATTAGTTGTGGATAATGGAACAGAATTTTAAAAAACATATTGAATTCTGTAGGTTAAAAAGGGATCAAGAGGAAATTCAACAATGCATGAATCTCCACAACAAAATGGAGGTTGCTGAGAGAAAGAACAAGACCCTTATACTTGATTGGGCAGCTGGACCATGCTTGCAGATTCATTTTTACCTAACACTTTTTGGGCTGAAGCAGTTAGTACTGCTTGTTATGTTCTAAACAGGGTATTAGTGACCAAGCCTCATAATAAGACACCTTATGAACTTTTAACTGGTAAGACACCAATTATAAGTTATATAAGACCTTTTGGGTGCCATGTGACCATCTTGAACACCATAGACCACTTGGGCAAGTTTGCTGGAAAATCTGATGAGGGATTTTTGGTTGGGTATTCTCTACAAAGCAAGGCTTTTAGAGTATACAATTTAGAAACCAAAAGAGTTGAAGAAAACCTGCACATAAACTTCTTAGAGAACAAAACCCTTGTTGAGGCAGAAAGGACCAACCTTGGCTTTTTGTGACCTTGATTATTTTGACTGGATTCTTTGAACTTTCATTCTGTTAGATAGAGAAACTAGCTAACTTCAGAGGTTAAATCAAGCTCCCAGTGCATGGTATGCTACTTATCAACTTTCTTGTTTGATAGAATGGTTCCACGAAGGGGGAATATTGACAAAACTCTCTTCTAAAGAAGGTACAAACATGATATCGATTATTGTTCAAGTCTCTGTGGATGATATCATCTTTGGGTCTACAAAGAAGTCTTGGAGTTGATAAGTTGATGGCATCTGATGAGAGTTAGATTTCTGATGAAGTTCAATAGGAGAGTCTCACTTTCTTTCTTGGCTACAGTCAAACAGAAACCAAATGGAATATTTATTAGCCAGGATAAGTTATGTTGCTGAATCCTGAAGAAGTTTGACTTTGCAAGTGGTTATGACTGCCAGTACCATGAGATTCATAAGCCTTTAGTCAAAGATTGAGGAAGCCATAGTCGAATGATGTCTGAGGTCTATCTCTATAGGTCAATGATTGGCTCCTTAATGTATGTGACTGCTTCTAGGCCTGACATTATGTTTGCAGTCTGTGCTTGTTCTGGTTTTAAGTCACTCAAAGACCTCTCATTTAAGTGCTGTCAATAAAGAATTTTTAGGTAACCTAAGGGCAAACATAAACTGGCCTTGGTATATCCTAGTTTAGAGGTGTCTTCATTTTGACTTTGGAATCCTACTCAGATAGTGATTATGCTGGAGCAAATCTTGACAGGAAATCCACAACAGGAGGTTGTCAAAGCTTTAAGAAGGCAGGAGGACTCATGACTTGGCAATGCAATAGCAAAAACCATTGTGGCCACTTCTACTACAGAAGCCTAATATGTTGCTGCTGCAAGCTGTTGTGGGCAAGTTTTATGGATTCAAAATCAAATGTTAGACTATGGGTTCAACTTCATGAAACACATAAGATCTAATTGATAATGAAAGCACCATTTGCATTGTAAGATTCAGTATTCATTCGAAGAAAAGCATATTGTATTGGCACACCACCTTTTTACGAGTTGCTTATGAGAAGAAACTCATCACGGTGCTTAAGATCCACTTAATGACAATGTAGCATGATCTATTAACCAAGGCAATTTGATTGTTAGCCGATTTCAGTTCTTGTTGTTATTTGTTTTTAATTGGGATGATAAATCCATAAGCTTACATATGGTTTTAACAGGAGGCAATTTTGAAAGTTTTGTCTAATTAAACCTCTCAATCTCCTGAACATCTCATCTCTCCTCACTGGCCATAGTTTCACCCTTAAAACACTCACCAAATCTAATTATGAACATACTCAACGTGAACTGATTCTTGCTTTTACTTTTAGCTGGTCATCTGTAGATGAAAGAGGTAAATTATCACAACTATGGCAAAACAATCTTGATCCATGAACCCTAAACCCTTATGCTCCACCTTTTACCAACTGTTGTTAAGCATTGTCTGAATGTTGGGTTATACGTTTTGAACTTTGAGACGTCTGGACGTAGTTTGGAAATCTCATGTTTGCATTACACAGATAGAGTTGCCGTTGTTCAAGAGTAAGAAGATTGCTCAAGTTGTTTCGTGCTTGGATTCAGAGTAAGAATTCTCTTGTGAAGCATTTTGAAAGGTCATGAGTCATATAGACATATAAAGATGTATTTGCGGTGTGGTTAACCCACCAAGTGACGTGTCTATGTCTCATGTTTGACATACATAGGGGATTGATGTGATAACAAATGGAGCGATGTGGTTGTGCAGGTAAAATTGGTGTAGTATGAGTTTATTGAAAGGGAAATATGCATCTCTTAAGCAACAAATTTCAGATTAGAGATTTTAGTTTGCTTTTAAACTATCCCTAGAAGTAAGTATACCTATTAGTAGTTAATATTAGCAAACTTGTTAGTGTTGTATAGTTGTATTGTTTGTATGAAACTTTTTGGTGTATGGATATCATAATTAGCTAGATGTCGTTGCTTGTCAACGCTTTAAGAAGCTTTAGTGAGTCACTTGAGAAAGAGTTTACTGATGGTGCGTGATGCTTTTTGATACTTACCAGTATTCATTCTTTGTTTGTTACAAAGTTTAGTACACGAACATGAAAAGTTAGTTAGCTGGGCAATAGTTTGTACCGTTAAAGAGGACATTGGAGTAAAATACCGCCAGGGTAATAGTGTAAATTGGAATGTTTTCTTTAAAATTAGGTCTCCTAAACCTATAAGAATCCATCTCAATTGCACACTTACTCAAGCAATCTCTCTAACTGACATTCTTCATTACAAGCCCTAATCTCTCTACCGAGAATCTACCCCTTCTCTTCTTCTAAGCAACATGGCTTGATCTTGAGTCCTGTCCCTAAGCCACCTGATCGCATACTTGGAAAAGACTGAAGGGATGTTGTGTTTCATGAAGTCATTGATTTTTTATTAGTGAGAAGTATATTTATCATGCGCTACACAATAGTAAGTCGCATGTTGTTTCGACCACATTCGTTGAACAAGTTTTGGACGTCTGCTAAGTCCAAAAACAATATCAATGTTAGGCATATAAACTGCCATAGTATGCTGGCAAGTTTGTGTCTATCTTGAGGCATCAATCCGATCGATCTTATTTTTGATGATGCTGTTGGGATAACTCATTACCAATCAAGTATCTTTGATGCTATTCTGCTTATGGGATATGAAGGGATATTTAACGTATTAACATTTAATAACAGCTTTATTTTCACCCAATGGAGGATTTTATTCACAACCAATTAACATTGTTTAAGTCCAAAAGTACCTCTTGGGATCAAATTCCTACAAATATTGCACACAGGTATATTTGTTTACAAACTAATCAAAAGTATTTAATTTTCCAAAATTAATTTTGAGGGTATGCTTAGACATCTAGAGGCTAAGAAGGAAGTTTACTAACTGTATCCTCGTTTTATTTCTATATTTCTTAGGTAGAAAATTAGCTAATATATCGGTACCTTTAGATCACCTTTTCAGTTAAATAGTTAACTAGTAAAGTTTTTTCTTTTATGATTAAGAAGGGCAAACATTTCTCAGGCAAAGTTACACCTAGTTTGTTACTATGTTGGTCCCTCCAACTCAGGATGTGGGGTGTTTCCTTTGAAAGACTATCTGATGAAAAAACCTTCACCTCTTCCTGCTCCCACTAGTGAAGTCCCAAAAGAGTCATGCTGATCTCATCTTCTGCTCAACCAAGTGAGGTACCTTTTGAGCAACAACCTGACCCTTCCCCAAGACCTTCCCCCAGACCTTCACCAAAACCTTCACCCACTCCTATTGTTACTGATTCAATCCCAGAACCTACTGGTGAGAATCTTGGAGATCATTCATCAAATGATACTTCCCTTTTAGGACATGAGGATGACATGACTCTCCAAAATGTCTGATCTTTGTATCTCTTTATGTAAACAGGTTTCAGATCAAGCCAAGGAAATTAAACTCTTGAAGGCTAAGATCACAAAGCTCAAGATGCAAGCTAAACCTGTCATCAAACATCATAAAGCATATCTGAAGAGTGTCTCATTGCAGCAAAGATTCCCAAGGAAGAGCTTCTCAAAGAAACATAGGGTGCACAAAGAGTCTGTATCCAAACAAGGGAGGAAGAAAGCAAAAGGAGAATCAGCGTTCAAGAGATCTCTGTTTGATGTATAGCCTCTGAGTAAAATTGATCACATGGAAACAATAAAAATGGCTCAAAGTGAAGTTGGAGGGACAAGAGAAATGGTGGATGAAGACAAAGAATTTGAGAAGATAGCTTAGTACTGAAGATGTAGTTAGTACTGACAAGGAAGGAGTTAGTACCGACTTTGAGAAAGTTAGTACTGACAGACCAATAGTTAGTACTGACGGATCCAAAGTTAGTACTGATGAACAGTTGATGGAACTAGAAGGTACACAATGAGGGTACTGAAGAGATCTTGTAAAGGTAATGAAGATCAAAAACTAAGGAAGAAATTGCTATAATGCCTCTCTAAACATCCACTCAAACACACACTTCTATGCTATTTGGTGTGATGATGAAACAATAGCTACACCATTCTCCTCAAAACTGAGTCAAGCCAAAGCTGCTTATAAATAAAAAAAGGAGAAAGGTCGTTAGAGTTGAAGGATGTTGAGGAAATTAATAGACCTAGGCCTACTTCTAAACAAGATACTTCTCACATTGAAGCCTCTTCTCAAGATTGATCCAAAAGACAAAGGCAAGAAGAAGAATTGAAAGAGGAGGAATGATATCTGGAAAGTTGAAGATGATGATATTCCTCAAATGAAAAGAAATTTTCAAACAGGCTTGAGAGTGTGATGAAGAAATGGCCTAGGAAAATTCAGAAGAATGGGAGCAGATAAGAGAAAGAAACAAGATAGTGAAGAAAAAGCAACAAATGAAGCTCTCATTAAAAACTTTGATGATATAAGGCAAGAATTGAGGCTAGGCAGAATTCTTGCTGAGAGCTTCTAAGACAAGAAAGAGAGCAGTTCACAATAGAAGAAAGAGCAAAGTTCCTTCATGATACAATTGCTGCTCAGAGAAAATTCCTTGCTCAACAAAGATCAGAGGCCATCAGAAACAGACCTCCAACCAAGAATCAATTTATAGAATCATGATGATGAATACTTAAAAGCATTGTGGGGAACCTTCACAAACATATGAGTTAAGAGTAAGAAGTTTGAAGACCATACAAGCAAAATGTATGGAAAAGATAGAGTAAAAAAGGTCAGATGAAGGATATCATTGCTATTGGGTTGTTGAAGAATGATAGACTGATCAACACAATGAATATAAGAAAAGATTACTCCATAGGAGAGAGATCAAATAGGAATCTAAAGAGAATGTCTAAGGTAAGAGGATATAAGCAGAAGAAAATACAAGCAAAGAGAAAGCTCTTATGGTACAAGGAAAAAGATGAAGTCAAGAAAAAGAGATATCAAAAAAGATACTTCTCAAGATGACCATCTGACATGAGAAAGGAGAGATGCATGAGCTGAGATTGTGTTGACAATAGCTCAAGATGAGGACAATGGAAGTAGATTATGAAATACTAGACAAGAAGTATCAATCATGACTGGAAGACTGGAAACCTTGGCACTAAACCACAGTTTGCTAATGAATCTAAAAGATCAGAAGAGATTAATATTGAATGTGGAAACAAGAAGTAATGATCAAAAGAGATGCTTCAGACACATTAAAAGAGTTTTCAGTGTTTGATTAGTGGATGGACTTAGATGCTATATATAAACTTGCTGAAGGACATATATCAGATAAGAGTTCCTAAAGGTTTGATAAAGTTCTTTGGGGAGTATTTGTAGTTATGTTCAATTCAGATGAAACAAGCATGAGTTTTGAACTCACAACATAAATGGAATTAGTCAGTTGGAATAGCTGCATGTTCTTCCAAGGGTACACACTTTGATTGACTGATGAAGGATTAGTCGTTCACATGCTAATGAGAAGAAGTATCCTTTGAAAAAGGATAATAATGATGCAAATGTAAAGCTAACATTGGAGTATGAAGAAGAATGTACTATGGCATTGGATTTATACGATTTATCAAGAAGATGGTACTTGCTGGATTTTAGAATCTAAAAACATTAGACTGATGGATTATTAGTGAGAAGGGATTGAGTGTTGGCTATCCACCACATAACATGGTTATCAATTCACTATGCTTAACAGGCATAAGAATTGGCTGTTCCACATGCAAACAGACCTTGATGTAAAGACTTCTCAAATCCGTTTTGGTTTACAATTTTACCAAAAATTGTAGGGTCTTAAACTCACCTTGCTTCTTGGGTGAGAGTTGGCTTGTCCCAAGATCAAAACAGTTCTTGGTTTAAAGACTACTCAAATCTGTTAGATAGCTAATAGTTTGCTAAAAAACTATATGGTTTATCATGCACATGTTATGACATGAAGCATTGGCTTAGTCCAAAACACAAACGTATTTGGTAAAGACAAAAATCAAATCCGTTGATGTGGTGAAAGTTTACCAAAAAACTGTTTATTGGTAATTAAACTCACCATTTCTTTAATGAAGAGTTTATATATCCCAGAGCAAACGGACTAATGGTAACAGGAACTCAAAGCCATTAATGGCATGGTTGTTTGCCAAAAACTACAAAAATAAGCCAACTTAGCATGGATTATAGGTAAAAAGATGTTGCTGAGTAGCTGAAAAGATGTTGCTGAATTGCTGAAAAGACAGGTTGATGCTAAAGTAAGGATTGAGTGTAAAGATTAAGAAATGATAAAGATGTTTGGATACATCTCTGTGGTTAAAAGAAGTAAAGGATTGAAGAAACAGAAGTATTAAAATAGTATAACATTCATGTTTAAGGGAGGAGGTTGTACTGGATTAATGTGTTCTTTACTTCGTACCGACTAGTACAAATAGTTAGTACTGAAGTTATACTTAGTACGACAGTACAAAGTATTAAGTACTGATAAGTTGTGCATGTACCGTTAGTAGAAAGTTAGTTAGTACCGTTTGAAAATATGTATTTTCATAAAGATATTTATGAGATATTTTAGAAAAAGATATGTAAGCCTTTTAGGGTTATCCATTACATATTAGAAGGATCACTTTTTGGCCATAGTTAACGAGAGACAATAAAATGGAACCACATATATTACACTAAGCTTAGCAAATATATACAATATATAGTCTAGCAAATTGTAATCCTCAAAAAAAACACATTAATAAAATTGTTATTCAGTTGTTATTGTTCTTTCTTAGTACTTGTGTTAAATTCCGCATTAACACTTAGTATTCATAGTCTTTGTTTCTAATAGTCATTTGTATTTATACATCCTGGCTATCATCCTTTATAGGCTGCAAAGATCCATTCAGTTTATAAGGACTATGGACATCCTTTTTAGCAAAGAGATACTTTATAGTGCAGAATGGTTGGTTTACACTATTGTCTGGACAAAACGAGATATGACTGGAATTTCTCAAAAGCGTACACTACGGCAAGTAATTCGTTTTCGATCGTAGTGTAGTGTGCTTGAGCTTCGGTCATTGTCTTGTTGGCATAGTGAATTGGTTGGAAATGCTTGTTCTTTTGTTTTGCCCTAAGGACTGCCCAATTGCAAGTTGTTTGGCATTCATTTGATTAGTGTCGTAAGGGCAAGTCCCAGTTCGGGAGGGGGAGCAATCAAAATTGGAGCCTCAGTCAATTTTCTTTTAAGTGTATTAAAGGATTCGATACACTCTTCTGAGAAGAAAAATGGAGTCTCCTTTTCAAGCAAGTGGGTCATTGGACGGGCAATTTTCGAAAAGTCTTGTATGAAACGTCGGTAAAAACTGGCATGCCCAAGAAAGCTACAGACACCTTTCACAGTTAGTGGGTGAGGGAGCTTGGGCTAATACTCTCAATTTAGCTTGATCGACCTCATTCTGACTTAGAAATTTTGTCGTCTAAGAAACAATGCCTTCCTTCACCATTAAAATGGCTTTTCTCCTAGTTTAGGGAGGACCAAATTGGTGGTCTTACAACGTTTTAACATTTTTTCCAAATGGGTATAGGCATGTAGGGAAAGAATCCCGAAGACGAGAAGTCATCCTATGAACACTTCCATTGTTTTTCGATCAGTATGGAAGATTGCCATCATACATCCGTTGATAAACATGACGAGTGCATTACTAGCCAAATAGGTATGCGGCGATAGGCGAAGGTTCGTATGGGCAAGTTGAAAGTGTTTTCTCTTGATCCTTTTCGGGTCAATGGGATCTAAAAATAACCCGAAAAGCATCGATGGAAAACAATAGATTTGGTTCTCACGCGATTCTTTTGAGCATTTAATCCATGAAGGGTAACTGGGAAATGGTTCTTTTCGGGTGGTCTCATTCAACTTTCTATAGTCAATGCACACTCTCCACCCCATGACCAATCAAGTTGGTATTAAATCATTATCATCATTCTTGACGACGGTTATGCCACCCTTTTTTGGTACACAGTAGATCGGGCTTACCCATGGACTATCAGAGATCGGATAAATTAATCCGCGTCAGAATTTTCAACTCTTTTTTTGATGACGTCGTTAGATCTTTGGGTTTATACCAATCTTTTGACTCTGAACTGTGTTCGTAGTCTTTCCATAAGGATTTTGTGAGTCAAACACTCTAGATCTAACACCCTTGATTATCCGGGAGTTTTCCAAGCGATGGCTCGCTTCTGGGACTTTAGAACCTTGTTAAGATGCTGCCTTTCCTCATCCTTTAAGTCTTTGTTATTATGACGGGTAACTTGTCATCGCCTTCAAAAATGCGTAGTCTAAAATGAGGTGGAAAGTCCTTGAGTTCAACTCGGAGCTCATCAAATGATGATTTAATGGTTTTAGCTTCAAACAACTTTTATGAGTTCTTCCGGGGATTTCGGTGTGATATAATCTTTATGATTTGGAAGATGAGGTGGTAACGGTCATATGAGAGTTGCTTCCAGAATACGAATGTCACCCTCTGGATCTTAGTATGTAGCATCAATTTCCCATGAAATTGGTTCGTCATCGCAGCTAATTAAAAGCATTTGCTTTCTTCGAGAAGAGAAATCACTATCCCCGAAAGGCGGTAGGAGTTAGAGTTGGTGAAGATTTGAAACAATTGGATCATAATCATGGAAGAAGGTTTACCCAGTATGCACCGATCAGAAAAAACTAATACTTCTTGCGAGTATTTCTTCACATCGCCAATTCAATGACGTCGATTCGGTGATTTACCGTCATTGATTGTATTAGACCGGATCTCGATGTTTTGGTCTAGATTGAATGTGATGGCCTCTTTGCCAACACGAAGGGTTATTTCACCTTCGTAAACATCTATTAATGAACGACTGGTCTTTAAGAAACTTCTCCCGAGAATTAAAGGTACCCGGGGGTCTGGTTCAAAATCTACAACCACAAAATCTGCTAGAAACTGGAACTTTCCCACCATTAAATGGACGTCTTTAGCAATACCGATCGGTTCAGTAATTGAACGGTCCGCTAGCTCTAGCGTCATGCAAGTCAGGGTTAGTTCGGGAAGTAGAGAGGTTCTTTCCTGACGGAATATGGCATAAGATATGCTTGCGCCGAGATCCGGCAAGGCGTTGCATGTATTACTCCAGAAAATTCACATGGAATAAGAAATCGGCCATGGTCTCCAAGTTTTTTCGGTAACTTGTTTAGGATGACCGCTGAGCAACTCTCGTTCAAATGGAGTTCTAGCATTACACGTACTCAACTTCTCTTTGTTTCCGATTAAAGTTTTTAAAGTCGAGGCAAATTTTGGCATAAGGGTCAAGGCATCCGTAAAGCTAATTTCGAAACGCAAATCTCTAAAGATTTCGTAGAATTTCTCAATTTGGTCGTTAGCCTTTTCATGGCGCTTTCAGCGTTTTTCTTGTAGGCATGGAATGAGATGTTAGATGGTTAGGCATTGGAGTACTAAAGGTCAACCCCAGGATCAACAACGGGCCGCGGAAGTTAGATTTTTTGGAGATTGGACTTGAACTACCGGAGGTTTGGAGTCTTTGTGCTTCCGTTTTTAGTAAGGGAAGGCATCATGTCCTTGTGTAACCTCGGGTATCATGATCTTTCACTTTCGGAGGAGAAGTTAAAGTAGAAGGAATGCGGTCCTTGATATTGCAACAACACTTCGGGTGGTTGAATTTGATACTTTCAATTTCCTTCGGGGTTGGTAATGGTGTTACCTGGGAGAGTTCCCGAACCTGAAGTAGAGGCGGTATTCATTTTGATAAAGTTACTTAGCATACTTTCAAGCCTTTGATTTGAAGTAGCCAAGTTGTTCAATTGAGCTTGCAGTTTTGACATGGTTTTGCACTTGCCTCATTAACCCGCATCGTTAGTTTTACGTAAGCTATTCAAAATCGGTCTTTGACACACCTTGTTGTTTGAAGAGCGAGAGCTTGGTAAAAGGAGCTTGATAAGCTGGGGGGTTGATTTTCCTTGGGGTTGATAAATTGGTCCTGTACTGCAATTTTATTACCCTAAATTTTGGGGTTTAAATTGTACCCCGTTTTTGGTTGAAATTGATCCCCCAATTTTGGTTGTTTTGATGGTTTTGCATAGGTGGAAAATCGGGAGGTCGAATTTGGTTTGCAACCATTGGAGGTCGGGCATGGTATTCCTTGATTGAAATTAGCCGCGGGCAGGCTTGAGAGACGTAAGCTTGAATATTGTCATGATAAACATTGCCATCGGTGGCGGGACAACTTTGATATGAATGAGCTCCACCGCAAGTCACACAACTTTCCTCGACTGCTTTTACGGACGCGGGAGTTTGGTGAGCGGGAGCTTGGGATTGATTTTTCTTATCAAGGAGCAATGCTTTGACCATATCTTTAAGTTCGGAGACATCGGGAGAGATTCTGGAGGTGGAAGTGCTTGCACTCATTTTAGCAACAACGGGTTTGCTTCGTGAATTACGAACTTTGGATTTGCTCTCGATGATTTTTAGGCATTCTCGAGGCATTTTATCCAAAAAGTTACCACCCGCGGCGGAATTCAATGAATCTTGATCATTTGTGTTCAAGGCATTATAGAATGTATCGAGTTGATGCAATTCCGAAAACCCATGATGCGGGCATGCCCTAAGAAGATCATTGAATCGGTCCCATGCTTCATAAAACGATTCGTCAAATCTTTGCTGAAACCTTGTGATTTCATTTCTAAGATTTGTCGTTTTAGAAGGAGGGAAGAATTTGTTAATGAATTTTGACACAAGATCATCCCATGTAAGAATCGATCGAGGGGGTTCTTTGTCAAGCCAATCCGGAAACAAGATCATCCCATGTAAGAATCGATCGAGGGGGTTCTTTTTCAAGCCAAATCCGGGCTGCTCCCTCGAGGGAAAATGGGAAAAGCATAAGCTTAACCGACGTACTCGGGACGTTCGGGAACTTCATCGTAGAAGTGATCTTGTTGAAATATCGGATGTGAGCATGTGGGTCTTCTTTATCATGTCCAAAAAATTGCTTGTTTTGAACAAGATTAAGTAGACCATGCTTGATCTCAAAGTTGTTCGCGGTGATTTTGGGAACAATGATCGCATCCTCGTAACCCTCGGTGGGTGCTTCGAGCAATTGCGCCATAGTAATATTATCGGCCATCGTAACTATGGGAGGATTGAAGGTTTCTTGATTGTTATTTGGTTTCTCAAGATTTGGTGATTCAACAGAAGTTTGTCGGACTTGTTGTTGTCGACGTTTACGGGCTTGAGAACGAGTGCGCATGCACAAAATAGAAATATAAAAAGAAAATTTACACTAAATTTTTTTTTTGGTTTTTCAATGATTTATTCACAATGTATTTTAACGGACAATGAGGTAGGACAACTTCAACCAAATAATCTACTTACTTCATGGTAGCTCTCAAAAAGATAAACGCACAGGTGAGCGGAGGAGTAGGAATAGCGCGAAGCTTATTTCTCCTTTCGGGTCGTAGTTCCTCGGAACAACCCTCCTTATACCCACTTTTTAGTTTGTTAATCAAATCGAGGTGAGCCGTACGTCGTAAGAGACACAAATGGCAAGTTTTTAAATCTTTTGTTCGATTTGGGAACCAACAAGTTCACCGGAATTTATTATGATAATACTTTAGTGAAAGTATTATATGATTGATGAATTTTATTTCTTGATTAAGACAATGTTTTTATATTTTTGGTTTTTCTTGAATTTTATATATATACTAAAAAGAAAATGAAAAATATTTTTGTATTTTTATAAAAATAAAAGAGATATTCACAAATTCAAACACAATTTGTCAAACGTAACGATAATTCGTTTCACAGCCTCCCCGGCAACGGCGAGCCTCCCCGGCAGCGGCGCCAAAAATTGATTCGTCAATAATATATATATAATATATAAGCAAACACTCAACCAATTACCTTTAGCCAAGGATTGGTTAAGAGTTCACAAAAATAAAATATATATGTGTCCGGAAGTTTGAATTCCCGGGTCGTTATGTCCCAACGAGGCTTGAATGGAAAATCGAATGACGAATTGATGATCGGTGTTTGAATATGACTAAATTATGATTGGTTTTCTATTTCTACCAGTTAAATATGCAAAAACGATTAAATAAAACCTAAAAACGAAAGCTATATAACTTAAAACCTAAAACGGGCACGAAAAACGAGGGTTAAAAACCTAAATTTTGCAATTTAAATCCTAGAACAATTTTTAAAATATAAATAGACTCTACTTGACTAAAAACGAAGTTTAAAAAAAACTAGACTAAAAACGGAGTTCGTTTGGACCAAAAACGAGTCAAGACAAGAACGGGAACGAATCCCGTTCTTTAAAAAGTAAATTTTTGAAAAATTAATCCTACAGAAACTTTTATATTTTTCCTACAAAATATATGAAAAAAGAAAATTTTTAAAAAAAGGTTTATATTTTTCTGATTAATATTTTAATTTTTATGATTTTTTAAAGTTTTTAAAGAAAATAAATTATAAAAAATACTAAAGCTTAATGGAAAAATCTAAAAAAATTTCAAAAATTCAAAAACACTAAAAGAGTCCTAGGAAAAATAAAATAAGCCAGACCAGCTTGTTAAATAAGCTGGAATAAGCCCACAAAGGGCTGAAAGCCTTAAGCCAAAAACACCCTTAAATATTAAACCTTGAACACCACTACCGGATGAGCTATTGTAGCACAGCGGTAGTGGTGTTGGGGTTTATAAGGGTTGAGGACTTTGAGGTCCCGGTTTCGAGTCTTGCTCACCCGGGACTTTGGCCTTCCCCTTTATATTTTTTTTAGAAAAACTTATAAAATGAAAAATCTAGAAAAAATGAAAACAAACAACTTTAAAACTTGGAGTTTTGGCTGAATCTCCCTAAATAAGCTAGAAATAAGCTCAAAAGCCCACGGTGGCTTATAAACACAAAAGCTCACTTTAAAGCAAAAACCAGCTACATTTGTCTGGCTTGGTTAAAGCTAATATAGCTATGAAACATGAGAATTAAGCTAAGTCTTTATCTTACCTAGTCTATTAAGCATTTTATAAGCTAAAATAAGCATATTTAAAACAGATTAAAAAGCTAAATATGCACACTAAGCCAAAAATGGCTTTATATTAGTTATTTTAAATAAAACTACAACTTAAGCTAGATAAGCACTGAATAGGGAAAAACTATGGGCACATTAGACATAATCTATCCTAATAAGCTATTCTAAACATAAATAAGCTAAAAGGTCTGTCGGCAATTAACTGCCAATAAAGCTAATTAGGCCTACAATGCTTGGGGAAGAGGCCAAACAGGCCATTGAGCACTTTTCAGAGGCTTATATGTCAAGACTTAAAGTGGGTCCAATGACTGAGCTTATAGGGGGTTAAAGCACACCTGTAAGCTATCTAAAATTACTATAAACAAGGTAGATGATAAGCTTTAGGACAGTTTTTAGCAGCTGTCCAATTTTGGCACTTTGCACCAGGGAGCCCTGAGTGCAGAACCCAAAGGGTCTTTGCAGTGCCCATTGGTTTTAAGCCATCAAATAAGCTCAATGCTCAAAGACAAGCTAACACAGACAGAGAAAAGTCTACTTAATGAGCTTCGTGCTCAAAAATTCTCAAGCTAATAATTGGTTTAAAGGCTGAAAGATGAAAATAAAAAAAACTAATTAAAACTCTTATGAAAATAACATCTAGACTTGCAGTTATTTTACCAGACACATTTAAAACAATACTCGGGACTTAGGCTATTCTATTTTGATACCAAGTGCACTTAAACAGACCTCTAAAGCTAAATTTGATGGTGAGCTTTAACAATTATCCCCTTTGAGTACTGTGTCACCACGTTATAGGGGGTTTTGCAAAACTTAAAAACAAATTTTAACTGAAAACTTCTAAAAACTCATTTATACTAATTAAAAAAATGTAATTGAAGCTGGCCAAGTGACTAAAGAGTTTGAACTCATATGACACCCATTTTGGGGGCTTAACCCAAACACCCCTTTACCTATTCAAATGGATTCTTAAGCTATTAAAAACTGATTTTAGGCTAAGATATTTAAAGACAGATGCCCATTAGCAATAGTAAACATAAATAAGCAGAAAGAGCACAAGAATAAGCACTGAAATAAGCAAGCACAAATTAAGCAATTTAAGAACTATTTTAGACAGAATTAACTAAAAACTTGACCAAATGGTTTGAAAACTTAAAGGCAAGCATAATAAGCATGGACAAACATAATAAAGCAAAAACAAGCCTAAATAAGCCACTAATAAGCACTGCTACAGTAACTTAAAAAAATGCAGGAAATTTAAAAGTGAAAACTTACCATAGTCCAAAGTAAGGGAACTTATAACTAATCCTATCAAACCCCTAAGTCCAAGTATTCTTGAATCAATCACACCCATGGTCCATCCTTTATTGAACCAAGCTCTAGCTTATAATAGGCTTAGTTGACTTTTAGAGATCAAACTTTGACCAAATTTTTGAATAGCACTTAAGCTATTAATTAGCTTTTGTAACTCAAAAATTTTCAGCTTTTATGAAGTTTATAAGAACCTTCAAACTACTTTTCTATGATTTGAACAACAATTAAGGGAAATTGAGAGTATTAAAGTAAAACTTGAACTTTCATTAACTTTAAAAATTGGAATACAATGTTGAAAATTAGAAGACATAAATACATAAAAGGATTAATTAGAAAAAATTTAGCCTTCTCTTGTTGGCTACATTAATAGGGTATTTATACCCGAAAATAAAAATATTCAATTCTCTCACTTGTGCTAGTTTGCTGAGGTAAAAAGAGACATCTGTGCTTGTTTGGAGAGACATAAGCCTGAAAATAGAGTCCCAGCCATAGATTTGGGTCTGTGCACCTTAGGATTACCATCTCCACCCTTTATTCTACTCGGTTTGTGTGAGATTGCCATCTTGGCAATTTTTATTGGGGCAAGGTGGTAGTGGAGGAGGGGAAGAGTGTAAACCCAGTGGTTATTAAAGGTTGCAGGTTAAAAGGTGGGGGGTAAAGCTCGTGAGTGGTGGTGGGTTTAAAATGGGCGGGAAAGGGAGTTATAAGGGTAGTAGGGTAGAACTTTGGTTAGTTGGCAACAATGGTCCCTCAACCCTATTCTTTTATTTGCAAAATTCGTCCTTGTGGTAATACAAGGTTGAGGGTTTGGCAGAAATGCCCCCTCAACCTTATAACTCTAATTGCAAACTTAGTCCCTTTGTAATACAAGTATGAGGGGTTGGCAGGAATGCCCCCTCTACTTGTATTTTAACTAAATTGCAAATTCAGTCCTTGTCTTTTATCTTCTTGTAAATAACTTTGGGAAATGGAAAATTCAGTCCCTCAAGTTGTCTTTTCTGCTTCAGTTTCTCGGAGTTGACTCTGATTTTGTCGGGGTTGACTTTAACTTTGACTATTTGACTTTTCTGATGACTTTTTGACATGATTGACTTTTGGCTTTGATTTTGCTTTGTCTTCACACACTTTTTCATTCCGTGGTCAGTTTTGTTGTTTTGACTTTGTTTTTTGTCCTTTTGTGTGATATCCGTTTCTTGCACAATACAATTGCAAAACAAACATATATTTGGCAGTTTTTGGTCATTTAAGCTCGTTTTTGATGGACAAAAGTATGTGTATTTAAACACATACCAGTTGCCTTTATTGAACTATCTATCCCTATCACTCAATTAGGTTTTAAAATGATGTAAATGCCAAGTTCTAAAGTCTACAATACTACCGGCACACTCATATTTGGTGGATTTATGTAATAACATATGAAAATAGAATATCAGGCAAACCTCACCAATGGAAATAACGGGTAATTTTGTGCTCGACAAAGATCTATTATAGTTTTAGTATTGATAAACATGTCAAATGTTTTTGAAAATGGCACAAATTTTCAAAATAAACTAGAAAATCAAAGACAAATATAGGTCAAGTGGTAATTCTACTCCCATCCCCCACTTGGTTTGTACAATGTCCCTATTGTACATTTAAGGAAATAAAAAGTTAAAAATAAGGGTAGAATTAAAATGGAAGACTCCCCTGAGTATTGCCCTGCATAAACGGAGCTATATGACATGGACGCCTGTCTTGAAAATCCTGAGCAACCTCGTGTCCCTGAAATCACTTAACAAACCTAATGCATTATATGTTTACAAAATATGGAAAACTAACTCATTTTTGTAGGAATCACAGTTTCATTTAGCGTATGCAAGCCTTTTAAACCCCTCGGTGGCTTGAGTGGACGAGTGAAGTCTCGTGAGGGTTTCCAGTGAATACACCCACAATCCATCTATTAATTGTATACGGTTTTGTAAAATTCTAACTTGTTATAATGTTTGCAGGTTTGAACTACGGCGTAGTTATGGGGTTGAACTACACCGTAGATAAATGACTAAAAATATGCCATAAGTACCCCAGACCAACTACGGCGTAGTTATGGGGTTGAACTACGCCGTAGTTACAGTTTTAAAAATTATATTTTTAGGACTTTGGCCTAACTACGGTGTAGTCAGAGTACCCAACTATGCCGTAGTTATAGACTACAACTACTTTTTTACTCAACTAACTACAAGCCTTGGTGATTTCGATTATAGATTTCTCGGCTGTAGCAACCTGCAAACAAAGTTAGAAAAATACAAAACCAAACTAAATGCAAAAACTAAATAAAAGGGGAGGATACAAGATGGGTTGTCTCTCGGTAAGCACTTTTATTTATTACCGAGTCTTTAAGTTAGACTCAAAGCGGGGCTACGTTGTTGTGAAGTAGAGAGTTTCCTTCATGGTTTCTGTATGTACACCGTAGTATTTCTTTAACCTATGTCCGTTAACCTTAAAGAAAATTCCATCTTTACCACAAACTTCCACCATTCCATATGGAAATACTTTGCTGGCCGTATAAGGTCCATACTATCTAGTCTTTAGCTTTCTTAGGAAGAGTTTTAATCTTGAGTTAAAAACAAGAACTTTTTCCCCTTCCTGAAATTCTTTATCAGTAATTCTACCATCGTGCCACCCGTTTTGTCCTTTCCTTGTATGCGCGGGAATGCTCATAAGCCTCATTTCTCATTTATGCTAACTTGTGTAATTGCAAGAACCTGTTTCTTCCTGCAACATCTAAATCAAGATTCACATTCTTTAAAGCCCAATATGCTTTATGCTCCATTTCAATCGGGAGATGGCAGGATTTTACCTATACTATCCTGAATGGTGTACTTCCGATGGGCGACTTACAAGCAGTTTTGAATGCCCAAAGAGCATCATCAAGCTTGTTTGCCCATTCCTTTCTGTTTCCATTTACTGTTCTTTCCAATATGCGTTTTATTGCTCGATTGGTATTTTCTGTTTGACCACTTGTCTGTGGGTGGTAGGCGGTGGCAAGTCTATGGGTTACTTCGTATTTCTTTAATGTTTTTTCAAGAAGAGAATTACAAAAGTGCGTCCCTCTATCACTGATGAATGCTTTCGAGACTCCAAATCTAGAAAACAATATTTGGAGAAATTTAACAACTACCCGAGCATCGTTAGTTGGCAAGCAGTGCTTCAGCTTTTACCAATTTGGATACATAATCTACTACTACCAGAATGTATTTATTATTCCTCGAAGTAGGAAATGGTCCCATGAAATACTTTGCTAACGATGATGTTGGTCAAGGGCATTTGATTTCGAGAAGAGATGTTTCCTGATCTCTGGCATGCATCACATTCTTGAACATATTTGTGGCGTCCTTGAGGATACTTGGCCAGTAGAATCCTGATTCAAATATTTTCCTTGGGTGACGTCTGCCCCGTAATGTCCTCCAGTCGGTCCTTTATGACAATGTTCTAGAATTTCTTGTATCTCTTTATCGAACACACACCTCCTTACAATTCAGTCTCGGCATGATTGGAAGGTATGGTTCATCCCAGATGTAATGCTTGAGATCAGATAAGAACTTTTTTCTTAAATGATATGTCAAGTCTCTAGGCATAACTTTTGATACAAGAAAATTAGCGTAATCTGCATACCAGGGATCTTTCTCATGTTCCTTGACATAGATTGCCATAAGGTATTTAACAGGAAATGAATCTCGTATTGCTTCTTCGTCTAACTTTTCAAGTTTTGGATTTTATAACCTTGACAAATGATTGGCTGCTAAGTTTTTGGTCCCCTTTTTGTCTTTTATTTCAATCGTGAACTCTTGGAGTAGAAGGACCCACCTGATAAGCCTCGACTTTGCATCCTGTTTACTAAACAAATACTTCAAGGCAGAATGATCAGTGTACACAATAGTTTTAGACATGACTAAATAAGACCAAAATTTATCAAAAGCATATACCACAGCCAAAAGTTCTTTTTTGGTAGTATTATAATGTTCCTAAGCGTCATTTATGGTTTTACTAGCATAATATATTGGTCGAAACTTCTTATCAATCTAATCACTAGCATCACACATGAATTTAAAATCTAGATTTTAATCTGGGGCAACAATTACTAGTGTTGTGGTTATTTTTTCCTTAAGGAAATTAAATGCTTGGATGCAATCATCCGAGAAAATAAAATTAGTATCTTTCATCAACAATTGAGTCATAAGACGAGCAATTTTGGAAAAATCTTTAATGAATCTTTGATAAAATCTAGCATGTCCTAAGAAACTCCTAATCCCCTTAACATTTGTTGGATAACGTAGTTTTGCAATCACATCGCCTTTTGCCTTATCAACCTCAATGTCAGCACTAGATTATTTTATGTCCTAGAACTATCCTTTCCTTAACCATGAAATAACATTTCTCCCAATTCAAGACCATGTTCGTTTCCTCACATCTAGCTAGCATTTTTGATAAATTAGTAAGACAAGAATTGAAAGAGTTACCGAAGACGGAAAAATCATCCATAAATACTTCCATGAAATCCTTGCACATATCATGAAAAATTGTTGTCATGCATCTTTGGAATATGGCAGGAGCATTACATAATCCAAAATGGCATTCTTCTATATGAAAATGTCCCGAATGGGCACGTAAAAGTTGGCTTTTCTTGATCTTCTAGTGCCAAAGGGATCTAAAAATACCCAAAAAAGCATATAAAAAATAGTAATATTCATTCCCTAACAATCTTTCTAACATCTGATCGATGAAGGTGTGACACCCGGCAATTTCACAGGTTAATATTTTATTATTAACTTGCATTATTTTGACTTTTATAATTTACGTAGTCAATTTGACCTAAAACAGGGAAGTTGTCCCGCGTATACTGAAAAACGTCTTCGGATGCGTTCCGAATATGGGCTAATTATAGTCTCCTCATAATATATGTGTTATGGTCATTTTAAAGTGTTACATAGGTCATGTACACTTACGTTTACGATTTTTACGTTTTACGCGTACGTTTTGCATTTTTAGCGTTTTGTGCATGCATATAACCTCGTAAATTCACCATCTTTGAATGTAAACTCATGATATCATCTCATGTACTCATTAAGATCAAAAATTTAAAATTTCATTTCCCCCTCCTAGATCAAAAATTTGGTACACATGAAATTAAATAAGAGAGCATCTTTTTGAAAATTTATCATACACATGTTGTGTAAGACATTGATAATGACCTTACCATATAGGTCACTATCCATGTTTTATTTGTTTATGCAAGAGTCTTACACCTTGAACCACTTTGACCAATTTGTATGGCTACCTTGGACCATGGCTCATATATTATCTTCCTAGCTTATGATTTTTACTCCTAACCCACCCATTTGGCTCCATACCCATGACACACTCCAAGGACCCAAACCAAGATGGTCTTGACCCATGGATAGATCCTTAACCTAAATGCTCCCTATATAAGTCCCTTTTTCTCACAACTAGGGTTTCTATCTTAATTTCTCCAACACACAAAAATGACTTAATCTCTTTCTCCTCCCTCCTTGCTCACGTCAAACCCACCACCACCATAACACCACCATCTTTGAATTATTACAACACATTTCCAAGCATACACGATCATTTCAAGGTTGATTAAAGAGTTCCTAGTTCATTCCTTCAAGATTATTAAGGTTTTCAAGATCCAAGAGTTATGGTTTCATAAATATTTTGGGGTTTTACAATATCTTGGTTTCTTCCTATAGATCTAGGGTTCAATCTTTGCTTCTTCCATTTGTAAGCTTTTCTTGATTCTTTTTCTTTGATTTTGTTTCTTCTTGGTTTATTGTATAAATCTTCTCTTTAAAACAAATATCACCCATATGTTTGTGACATGTTTTCATAAAATAAACAAGTGGGCCTTGATGATGGAAGCATTTTATTTTTGTTCTTGCACTTAATACTATTGTTATTGTAGTTTTAGGCTAGATTAGTGACTAAGTATGTTATTAATGGTAATTAGTGTGTTTGTAACAAATTGGTGGAAGGGTTAAGATTAGTTTTGAAGTTGTTGTGTTGATTGTATCATTGGTGGAAGAGATTAAGATAGAAAAAGGATGTTGTTGATGTTATGGGTGCTTTTGTGTAGAGATTAGGTCTAAAATACATTCTGTCCGAATTTGTTAGTAGGCATAATGGGTCTCTAAAATCATTTTGAGAATCTAAAACCTTAAAAATATGTTAGTATACTTTAATACGAAGATTTAGATATAAAGAACGTAAAAATTAGACTTAAAGCGAGTGAGATATGGTCTTTTGAAGTTCGACGAAACACTAGTATTTTTCCCAGCTCAAAACTGTTTCAGACACATTCTGTCCCGATTTCAAATTCGTGTTTTGACCCATTTTGGGTCCGAGTCAAGTAAAACTCATAAAAGAAAACTTGTAGAACATGATTTTTCCTTGAAAGGTAGCTGTCGGTTAAACCATAAATCCTTATAACGAAGGAGATACGCATTTCTAATGTCGGACTAAATTTGAAAATTTTACTAAGTAAATGCTGATTAGGTAATAAAAATAGGTTTTCGGGCGTTTTCGAGTCCGTTTGAGCTATAAAATCCTTAGCGAATTTTGTAGTTGCACTTATGTAGCTTCTATATACGTTGGAGACTTTCTAAGACATTATCAGGAAAGCTTTGGAGGATTTATTAAGGATAGTAACTTATAAAAGTCGTAAAATATATAATACGTGGATAAAAATGGCGAACTTAACATAAACGTTGTTTTGACTTATAAAACTAAAATTCAAACATGTGCGGGTGGTACTAACTTTCTAAAAACTTCATATGCATCGTTTTACTATCATTGGCATGCATCTAAGGCGCATCATTATTTAGGTCGCGTTTAGGACATCTTTTCCCATTCTACGTTCGTTGAATATTCTCGTTTCATCACTTTGTTTAAGGTGAGTTTATAGCCCCGCTTTTACTCGTTTTCGAATGCTTTACAAATCTCGGGGTGAGATACATGCTATGTTTTTACATCTCACAAGTACGTTACTTACTTTTTTACATGATTACAGATTAGCCTAAGTAACGTTAACCCGCTATTGCCAAACTGTTATGAACAATTAATTACGTGTTGTAAGCACGAGTGTTAACAAATTATTTATATTAGAAATGACAAACTGGTCTGGGTAGTGGTGTTTCTTCCTGATAAAGAATTACTGATAGGAATCGATCGTTTATTCATTGTCGGTACTATTGAGGGTCTCGGGTTGACCTTCTACTCGGGCACTTTATTTTGCATTAAATTGCATACGTACGTCATAGCTTTGATGTCACGAGCTTAGTCAAATGGTAATCACTTTCTGGATATTATATACCATGCAATAATTACTTTTCTATATATTGTATACCATGCGATAACTACTTTAAATCTTGCGGTCCATAATCCTTTTACACTAAACCTATGATCTCACTAACGTTATGTGGTCTTTTTAGCATATATTCTTAGGTGCTTAGCTTGTTGGGACATTTTGAAGTGCTATTTGGAGTCTACAAGCATATGGCTTCTTTTCATGGAACATCTATCATTAATACTCGTTGCCATTTGAAAAACTTATCTTTTTTGCTTCTGCTATGATTTGAATATTTTGAACTCATGTAAAACCTTATTTACCTTAATTTAATGCCAACCGATACTTTTATTTTTCAAAACGTTCTATTTAGTGGTCGTCTCTTGTATACTTTGTGCTTGTTTTGTGTATGACGTCACGCCCCCTGTTTACCTATTCCGTTGCCTGCCGATCTTTGTTTGGGGTGTGACAGAAGGTAACGGAAAATGGTCTTTCTCTTGTTACGGTCATTAAGTTTCATATTTAATTGATGCACATCTCCCATCCTTTAACCCTTCCTTAGTTGGTACTAGGTCAATTTTCCTTGTTTGTTATTAAGTAATGCCCTTTTTTTGGTCGACCTGTATGGACTGAACGAAGGACTATCTGAAATTGGTAGATTACCCAACATCTAGTACTTGACGTTCTCATATCTTTTTAATACGTCTTGTACCTTAGGTTAAGTCTGCAGTTATGAGGTTGAATACAAGGTTTAATTTTCTTCCAATAATAATTTTTATATTACAAAATGATGGCTAATACGTCTTGATATCTGCCTACCTTCAAGCTTTAAGAAGCCTTGTGTTTTGGATAAGGACTTGTAAAAGAAAAGTCATTTTCTTTGGTGAGACAGGCAACGTGGACATATTACATAGGGGAAATTCTTGGTTGCATAAGAGAGGAATATTCGAATGAGATGTTTTGCTCCTTAAGTTTTGGAAATCTGTGTTTTCATATCTGTCGTGCTTGCAGAAAAAAAGTGTTGGGATTTTTATAGAATTGATACAGGCTCGAAATCATCTAAGTCCAAAAATAAACCCTGTCCTAGTTGGTGATCTAAATCTGTATGAAGTTGTTTCTTCATACATAGCGACAATCACTGTCATCCTCCCATAGGTTGATATCTTTTCTCGGTTGACAGTACTTGATATGGGTTATCGAACAAAAATGGATCAAGTTGGTCCTCTAGGAAGTGTTTCTTGCAACATGATTATGTAGTAGTTGGGTCAACCATATCGAAAGAGTTACAAAATTGTTCGTCCACACGATGAAGAAAAAATTCATGTTTTCTCAATGTCAAAAGTTATCTTTTTGTTTCAAAACTTCGTAAGATTGTTTTATTGAAAAATTATTATTGCTATGAGCGCGTCTGACAAAATTTGTCTTCCAAGAATGATTGGATTCTGAAGTCTTCTTCCATGTCCAACACAACAAAATCAACAGGGAAGACAAACTTGTCGATTTTTACAATGACATTCTTTGCGATCCCCATCGGGTGTTGACTTGATTTATTTGACAGTTCTATGTACATGCGGGTTGGTTTCAGCCACCAAGCTCTAACTAAACAACCATTTGTAAGGCATAAGGAATTTATATGCTAGCACTCTGAGGTCTCAAAGGCCTTAGCCTTTACTACTCTACGAATTGCACAGGCTAGTAAGTCCTAGATTCCTTTTTCTTTCAGAGTGGGTATTGTTTTAGAATGTACAGCCGATGCATCATTTCATTTCAGGTGACTTTAGAAGTTTCTTCAAATTTTGCCTTGTTTGTAAGGAGATCCTTCATGAACTTAGCAGGATTGGCATTTTCTCTTAATGCCTCTCAAAGGGGAAGTTATGCTGAGTTGTTGAAGGTTCTTAAAGAATTTCCTAAATTTCTCCTTCTCCTTCTCCTTTTTTAGTCTACCAGGAAATGGGATAGGTGGAACATAAGATTCCACCTCATTTCTATGTGCTTTTGGTTCCTTGACTTCGTCCCTATTATCTACTCCAACATTCTTATGTTCATTTTGTTCATCATTAGAATATTTGTTATTCTCAATAGGATTTGTTGGTGGCTTATAGTTAAGTCTGCTTCTTGTTGTTATGGCGTGTGCTAAACCTCTTGGATTTGTTTCAGTCGAACTAGGTAGACTACTAGTTTCCCTATTTTGGACTATTTCTGCAATTTTTCCTAACTGAACTTCTAGCTTCTTAATAAAGGATGCTCGTGCCTTAAAAACATGGTCGAAATTTTTCTTGATTCCTCAAATTAGATTCTCATTATGCTTTTGCTTTCTAAAAGATTCCTTGACGAACTTGTTTAAAGTTTTCTCAACATTTGTTACTCTTCCTTCACTAAGGGTGTCGAACCTATGTTGCGTCATTCAAACTTCTTCGGTTACGAACTTCATGCTATGCTCAAAAATATTTTATTTGTTCTAATACAAAATTTATTTCATCGACCCCTCCTCTTGTACTTAGTTTCGTGATATATTCGTCATGCCACGAGAAGGAATGTCCCGATATTTCTTTAATGGCTTCTATGCCTTTTGATGGTGTCATTCTAGGAATTGGTACACTTAAAGTCCAACTTTTTCTAGTTTTACACATATGTCCTTGATATATTAAAATTTGTAGATTGTAGCTGCTCGTGTTCGTTAAGCTTGTGTTCCAGGCAGTTAAAAAGTAACTCGGTCAACCTTTCCTAAGAATGATACAACGTTCTCTTTCAGGTTTCTGTTTGAACTTCCTGATCGTCTGTATTGTTTAATGATTTTTGCATGGAGGCAGAATTCTTTCCATGAATGAGTTTTTTAATATGGTCCGGTTGAAATTGAATTCCAGCAGGTAGTCTCCTCATATACTATTTAGATTTTCCCTTTAAGGGTGAACGGAATGCCTCTCATCATGACATGGTCCTTTGATTGAAACTACCTGGCGAATGAAATAAATCGATAATTTCTGCAATCCCTGCAATATGTTCATGTGGATCTTCGTATTCTTTTCCAAAGAACACATTTTCCTTCAATTCTTTAATACATTGTCCCTAGAACTCAAATTTGATGGTTTCTTGGAACAAATGGTTTTTAAAATCTAGGCCGCTATTCGGGCACTAGCTTTTTACAATAATCAGTGACTGTAAGCGTGACTTGATCGTCTTTACTCATTTATGAAAACATAGAGTATGTGAAGAGATGTGTAATAGCAGTAGAATAATTCAAAACGGTGACAAAAACTTGATATTTATTAATCGTTGAATTATTTTTAAAGTTTTAAATTTATAAAACTCATTTACCTATGATCTACAATGCACGCAATGGGCAGAGAACCTGATGTTTGTGATGTGAGGATTGGTAATCGGGTCGTCCCAAGAGTAAGTGTTTTAGTTCTAATTTCTTATTTGTCACCGTGTAAAATGGTTGATTTTGATTTGACAGAATTAATGCAAATAAAATGCAAAATTAAAATTACGAGAATTGATCAGGGAGAAAAGAGTACTAGCCTAGTTATTATTTTGCTATGGTTATAATAATGTTTCCTAGTGAAATGTCTACTTATCGCTTGAGGTGGTTCTAATATCGGTAGGCTTGATTGAACACCGAAACCTATCCTATGATCTCAGGTCCCCATTGTACACGAAGGGTAGAGTGAGCATTTAGTATAAAGTGATTAAATTCCAACTATCTTTATTGATCTTGTTTGAATACCAATTTTTCACACATATTGGCTCTATAAAAAACTCCATGAATAGTTTTCCCTAAATTACATATGTACCTATCATACTTGTAGGTGGAATACTAATGAATATTACATTCCCACGATGGACAATTGCAACCTATCCTTAGTATCGGATTTACATTAATTCTCAACAGGTAAGTCTACTATAAGGTCTAACAAGATCTACACTAGCATCAATACTACCAAATCTAGGGGATCATGCACATGTAATTAAGATATCCTATAAACAGTAATTCAATAGGAAACTAACATGATGACCATATCCAAATCACAACAAGGCTAGACTTAGGTGCTTAGCACTCACAGCAGTAGAATACTCTCTCTAAACAACTCAATCTTTCTTTCTCATTTCTAGCTCGATTTCGTGAACGATTGTATGAAGTGAAGTGTTAAAGGGATCCTACATAAAGTGATCTCTCCCTTAAACTAGTGAATGAATGAGCCAAATTTCTTTCTCCTTGGAAGCCTTAGATGTTCTCTGGAACTCTCCTCATAGTGAATGATACGAATGAGCTGAGATTAGGACTGTATTTATAATATTCATCTCAACTACGATGTAGTTGAGGGTATAAACTACGCCGTAGTTATGCTGAGTCAGGCTTTCCTTTTGCAGGCTAAGTATAACTATGACGTAGTTGAAGTGGCCAACTATGCCGTAGTTGTGACTAGACTTGACATCTTTGGTACTCTTGATAACTATGACATAGTTGAATCGGGGAAACTACGTCGTAGTTTCTTCTAAGCTTACTTGGAATCTTCATTTGAACTATGGCGTAGTTCAATGTGGTAACTACGTCATAGTTAGGTCTTGTCAGCATAACTTCTTCATTTTACTTGTCCAATTCCTGTGTCTTTCCGCTCCAACGATCATATTTTCCTGTAAATGAAATATAAGGTGGTTAAGTAAATATTTTAACCACAAATAGACAATTATGAACATCTTACGAGGGATTTTGATGCAAAAAGGTATCGAGTATTTGATGTTATCAAATATCCCCCTACTTGACTTCTACTTGCCTCAAGTAGACCTGTCAGAATAATTTCTAAAAAGATATCCCCCAATTTAACTCGGGAGATATGAATTTATAAGTTACCTATGCTAGAAAATACCAACGCCGAACACCTCACAAAAAAGGGATCAAAATCACTCAACTCTCACTAGTCTAAGTGTTTCATTTCGGGGTGATCACTCAATAGCACTGACATAACGTGTATTCTATCATAAGCTTGGAAAGTATACAAAACTACACCAACTAGAGTTTAAGTCTAAATAGCTCTTAAATGCAACATGGGTGACACACTAGTTTAAACAAGTGAAAGATCTTAACCGATACCAATGTTCCAAAAAAGGCGACAAGACCACACATGCTCGTCCTAATCCATGAACGAGACACATGTGATTGCTTATTTAAATGGTAGGATAAGACATGGGATGCATATATAATTGGTGTTAATAAGATAAACACAAAACAAATAGTCTACAATCTATAGTTTCGTCATTACTGGCTACTATCCTTCCATTAGCTCGAACTTCAAAGTCTAAAAATCTGATCATCAATAATAATGGGTTAGTCTCGGAGATAAAGATATAGAATTCTGCAATTTGATGAAGAAGAAGCATACTAGCCCAACCTACAGTGAAGTGGTTGGTTTATAAACGTACCAACTCGAAGTCTTCTACAATCATCGAACAAAGCAGGTTGGTTTTATTTGATAATCAACACCAAATACAATAATATACTGCTACAAAAGTATGAAATGAAATACTACTATATATATATTTTTTAATAAGAATACAAGATATGACTTCTGTAGCAAATAACAATGATAAACATCCCCCCACTTGAGATAAACAGTATCGAAAGTATTAGTGATATGGGGGGTCTTCAATGATAGGTCTTCCATACAAGCATGATTCCCGAACCATGGATTTCAAGCAGCCAGTGACTCCTCAATGGTGGATTTATAGACTACATGGTAGGCTAAGGTGTAATGGTGATACGAAACATAAACAAATTGCGGGTTTAACACAAAGAATGGCTCAACAGGTTGTTCTAGGGGTATCTTGTACTAAAAGTGAGTGCAACAAAGGGTTTTATCACGGGAGGTTGACAAGTCAGTGTAACAAGTCGATAAACGCACACAACAATACACATATGGGCTCATTTAGGTGTAAATCCTATAATGTTGCCTTTATTGAACTATCTATCCCTATCACTTAATTAGGTCTCGAAATGATGTATAGGCCAAGTTTTAAAGTCTACAATACTATCGGCACACTTATATTTGATGGATTTATGTAATAATTATATAAAAATGGAATATCAGAAAAACCTCACCAATAGAAATAAAGGGTAATTTTATGCTCGGCAAAGATCTATTCTAGTTTCAGTATTGAAAAACATGTCAAAAAATTTCGAAAATGGCCCAATATTTCATAATGAACTAGAAAATCAAAGGCAAATATAGGTCAAATGGTAATTCTACTCCTATCCCCTACTTGGTTTATGTAATGTCCCTATTGTACATTTAAGGAAATGAAAAGTTTAAAAGTAAAAGTAGAATTTAAACGGAAGACTCCCCTGAGTATTGCTCAGAGTAACCGGAGTTATGTGACATGGACTCCTGTTTTGAAAATCTTGAGCAACCTCATGTCCCTAAAATCACTTAACAAACCTAATGCATTATATGTTTACACAATATTAAAAACTAACTCACTTTCGTAGGAATCACGGTTGCATTTAACGTATGCAACACGCCTTTTAAACCACTCGATGGCCCGAGTGGACGAGTGAAGTCTCGTAAGGATTTCGAGTGAATACACCCACAAAATTCATCTACTAATGTACATGGTTTCGTAAAATTCCAAATTAATTTAAAAAAATAATAATTTTGTGTTGCAGGTCAGAACTACGGTGTAGTTGAGGGTGCAAACTACACCGTAGTTACATGAATAAAAATAGGTTTAAAGTTCTAGGCCAATTCCAGCATAGCTATGGGGTAGAACTACACCATAGTCACAGTTTTGAAAATTAGATTTTTTGGACTTTGGCCTAACTATGGCGTAGTCAGGGTATCCAACTATGCCGTGGTTACAGTCTGCAACTACAATTTTTACTCATTTTACTAGCCGAGGTGATCTCGAGCATCCCTTTCTCGGCTTTAGTAACCTGCAAAGTTAGAATAGTACAAAATTAAACTGATATGCAAAAATTA
>BQNB010012408.1:12005-23850 GCA_026074375.1 Tanacetum coccineum
ATAAGGGATATGTATATGCAAATAGTTTATAGAGTAATTAATATGCAATATAATATAACTTAGCAATTAAACATGGTCAAAATGGTCAATATAATTACGTAATATATTTTTCAAGTTATTTTTTAATTAATAAGTATGCTTTTTAAAACCTTACATTCTAAACTTATAAATCCAAATCATATATAAGTATGTCTATTTTTGTCATTTTACATGTATAGTCATAAATAATCTGGTTTGTCAAACACTAAAAAAACTGATTATTTGATTATTGCGATATCAAACAGCATAATCAAATTCAAACACTATATTTTAAAATCACGTTTTATAACATTATTTGATTATCCGTTTTCAAAACGCATAATCTATTTTAAATAAGCAATCCCAAACACCCCCTTAATAGTTGGTAGATAGAAAAAAACTACTTTAAGGAGGTGATATGTACACACCACTAAAAGTGATGTGCACATCACTAATCCTTCATTTGAGTATTATATTAGTGTGATTTATTAATATACACATCAACCAAATGAAAAAAATGTTTGTGGGCCTTGGCCCAATACTGCCAATGTTTTGCCAAAAAATATAAGTTACCTTGATAAAAGAAATGAACTTGTTAGTTGTTAAACTTACAATTATTAAGATTTCTTTAATCATAATTTAGTAATCCTAATACAATCAAGAAATTGTCAAAAGGGGGTTACATTATCATCACAAAAACTAAAAAAGGGTCACCAATTGAACCAGTTGAATAAGTATCAAGATCGTGTTTTCTTATAGAATGAAGAATGCATATAAACAATATTCTATAAAACTACAAACCAACCAAAATATGATATTGGCTAAAACTTTACATACAAAATCACCAAAGAGATTAAACAATAAGAATGGACAAAATTTCAACAGCTAACTAGCTCAAACATTATTCATCTTCCACAACAGTCGAAAGTCCACCTTTAATGAAGCTTGGATTTATAAACTTTGCAACAAATGACCATAGTTTATACACATCACTAAAATTTGTTAAAAATCCCAAAGAAGCTGTTACTACCTCAACTCGAACAACCCTGTTTTTCCCGCCATCCCCTTCGTTTTCCGTTCGTATATGGCTTAAGATCCCGATACCAAGAAAGATCCCGTTTTTCTCTGCTAAATTCTGGACAACTTCAGGATTAATAAACTGCTTGTTTTTGTCTCGAAGATTAAATGCCATTGAACCGCCCCTTTCAAGTTTAACTTTGGGCCCGTAAATGTGAACAAGTGGCATGGTATCTTGCTCATTTGAGCGTATTTTTAACTGTAATAGTGAAGTCACAAGCCAGTTAACCAAGAACCTTAACCGAAAAGTGGTCTTGTTGAGGCCTAATTCATTAACATGATCAAGATGCCGACATGATATTTCTTGTTCTTGTCTACTTGAACTGTACATATCATCGCTCATATAATCATCATCTTCAACATTTGTGGCTATAATGTTAACTTCTCTCCTTCCCAACAACCTGAACTCGCCCTCAGTCTCTCTTCTTATGGCACTCTCCAAATTCGGCCTTGTTTCACTGGTTTCATGTACTTCTTCAATCTCACATCCATTGCCATCATCCAATGACACGTTTGTGGGATTATTGGTGATCTTTGAGGCAGGTTTAGGAGAAGAAACATGCTTAATCTTGTTCCTACTTGTAAACCAAAATGGTGGTCCAGATGAAGTTGAACTATCCCCATTGTCAGACCCTGACGGACTCCGACCCAAAGCAATCCATAACGAGTTATCAGATAACTCATCTTCACTAAACACTGGACTCTTCATCACATCATCAGCTGCCAAGCTCCCGCTTTCCTCAAATTCAGTGTCTTTGTAGTCCACCATCTCCGAATCAAACACTTCTCTAACTTGATCAGAAGTATAGGCCCCGGAAAAGGCCGGCAACCGTGGGCCTGGATCATTTTCGGGTACTACATCATTTGCGTCAAAGGAATCACTGAGGTATAAAGGAAAAACAGGACTAATCTTAACTATCCCGGATCCAGTATGTCCTGGCTGATTTTCAAGACTTTTAATCACGGATTTCTTGATGAGAAGACACCCAAAACCAGTCGGGTCATAGCCAAATACTTTGTAGAATGAAGTAATGATAAATTCTGGCCGAAACAGTGATAACCCGAGTGAGTCCATATCTTTTGGACCCAATGCACCAGCATCTAACAACACATGCCAATTGTTTTGCTGAGCCAATGACATCCATTGATAAGAATATTTCGCACCAGTAACTCTAGACTGGACAGGAAATACAAACAAACCCATACCCGAATTCTTTTTCTTTCTCTTTTTACTTGCGATTTGCTTTCGCAAATCAGTTGAATTAAGGTCAATTGTTGGCCATTTAAACCAAGCATTTTGAACCTTGGCCCCTTTCGTATTAGCACATTGAGCCATCCAGTTAACAGACTGGCTCTCGTGATCGATCATTGTTAACAGTTTTTTATTGGTATGAAAAGGGTACGACTCAGCTAAAAGTTTAAAAGCGTAGCCTCTGCTAACAGTGAACACAATCTCGTATTCATTCTCAGGAATGTTCATATAATCCATAATCCTGGTCTTTATATCATGCTCCATGGTGCCTTTACTCGCGCCACCATAAAGAGCATGATTAGTTAAATTGGCAGTTATTTCGGTTAAGTTAAAGGTACAAGACTCCCAATAATGAACTGTTTGCATAAATGAAAACAACCCGAATCCACAATAGTCAAGACATACCTTTGGAACATGATCAGATAGATGAGAGTATTCATCTGATCTTATATCATCAATCTTTTCGGTTGACCTATATTTCGGATACATGATTAAGAAATTCGAATATGATTGATGGAAATCAGGAATTGAGTCTTCTGATTCAAATGTGGCTTTTAAGAACTGGTTTTGAGCTTCGAGTCGTTCTAGAGACCATGATCGTGCCACGGTTTCTGAGTCAGTTTCTTGGTATGTAACAAACGACCCATCTTTGCAGGCTTCCTCAATGGCTTTGTGATCTGACTCGTTTTTCTTTTTGGTTTTCTTGTCCATGATCAAAGCAACACATTGAGATAACGGGTTCCATAGTGAAAGATGCATTAATGGACCTTAAGTTCACAACCCAAAAGGAAAAAATCTTTAAAACATTCTAAAAATAATTCTTGGTTTTTAAAGATGAAAAATGGAACCTGGGTTTAGGTGATGAAATTGGATTTAAAGACTTACTAATTACTATTGATGTCAAAGAGGGAGGACTAGGTAGACAAAGTAGAAAATTTTGACATTTTTTATGAATAAAAACAAGAAAATTGTTATCAAAGAAACCTACCAGCATAAAGGTCAATTTAGTTGTCTGGTGCAATGTTACCTACCAAAGTTGAAGAACTTAGAATTCCACAAATAAAGAACACTACAGTAAACACACAAAAGAGGCCCCCACCTCAAATCAAGATTTAATAAATAAATACAAGAATCTTGGTGGACATTGACTTTGAGCATACTTATAGCATTTTAGTATGTTCAGTATTTGATACTTATTGGTACACATGTATAGATATGTATCACTCAAACATTATTTCTGAATTTTGAAAAGTCAATGTGTTGTTAAACTAATGTAATGATCCCTTTCATACTACATATAACAGCACTTCCAACAACTGTTATTGATTAATCCAAATCTAAGTATTATTTAGTCCAACAGGTCCATAAAACTGGTGTGCTTGCCATGAAGTCATAAACCTCTTGTAGTTGGCAAATAGATAAGTTCTCTTAACTGCTTTGACATCTTTCTTTATACAAACATGAAAAATCCAACAAGAACTTATATCATTAAAGATCGTTTTAGCTCAAAGGACTGTAACTACCAATAGCACGCAAAGTACGTAAAAGCCTATGTTTTCAAAACTGAATGATCCATGCTTTTGTAAACTTTTGATGTCCGTGTGTTCTTTGAAGCATCTGAGTCTGTGTGTTGCAACCCTTGATTTAAAGACTTGTATAAAATATCACAATCTGAATGTTAATGCCCATTGAACTTATTTATCACCCACTGAATATTAGTATTAGTTATAAAGTTGATGAAGATAAGTTTCATTAATCTTTTAATAATATAAATAACTTGATTAAATATTCAAAACTTCAAATCTAGGTGTGCTGTGGGTTCCACTAGATAGCTCAAAGTCAACAATCAGGCTGGCTTTCTAAAAGCTGGTTTCTGTTCATCTCCATTATCCCTGGTCCTTGTTAGTTTTTCCTCTCTAGTTTGAAGGTAATAAAATAGTAAACACAAGTAATTTTTTTCCATTGATACTATCCATTATCTGGTTGACTTGATATTAAAGTTTATATATTATCTCAGCACCTAATATATTTTTTTTAATGCCACAGAAGCAACAAACATTTTTTATATTTCATTATGAACTAGAACTCAGTAATGATTCTACTCTTAACTATTATCACCAAACTTTTTTTTCCAAATGCAGGAGTGGAAGAGCAATAACTCAAAGATACAATCAGAATTAAATCTTTCTAAATCCAATGATGGTGGCTGAAGATTTAAATTACTCCATTCAAAGGAAAGAAGAGCAACAATATATAGCAAATAGAGCCCATCATATTCTGTTACAAGTCCAAGTGCCTAAATGGCAAAAAGCTTCTAAGCTACCTCTACACTAATCTTGCAAACTAAATAACCAGCAAAAAACATATAAAATTAAAAACCAAGATTTAACAGAATACAAACACTTGAGATTTCAAATCCACCATTAACACAATCTCCAAATGGGCATCTTCTATCTTGATATATAAAATGCAAAAATCTATACCAAATGGAATAAAACTTACCCAATTTCCGCTTCTTCACTCGAACCTCCATATTCTCCAATAAAAGCCGGATCAAGAAACTTCGCCACAAAAACCCATAATTTATACACATCTTCAAAGTTAGTCAGGAACCCAAGTGAAGCAGTAACAACTTCCGCTCTAACAAACCCACCTCCATTTCCATCATTATTCATTGGTTGACAAACCGTTGTATCAGCAAGATTATGTTTCGTGCTTTGTATAATCCTTGCATGACAAAGAATCCCAATACCAAGCGAAATCCCATTTGCTTCGGCTAATTTTTGAACTATTTCAGGACTAATTAACCCTTTGCTTCTATCCCTCACATTAAATGCAACTGAAGCACCTCGTTCATATTTTATTTTAGGGCCATAAATGTGAACAAGTGAAACAGGTGCTTGCTCTCCATTTGAAGCAGGTAATCTCAACTGAAGCAAAGAGGTCACGAGCCAATTGACCAAAAATCGCAGTCTGAGTGTGGTCTTATTTAAACCGGACATGTTTACATGATCTAGATGTCTGCAAGCTATCTCGGGTTCCCTCCTATCAGATTCTTGTTCTTCATAATATTCTTCTTCACTAATATAATAATCTTCCAACTTATTATTGCTTTCTAAACCGAAAGACACCCGTTTACTACCCTCCATTCTTCCAAGCAATCTGAACTCTCCTTCTGTTTCTCTACTTATTATAGCACTTTCTTTCGGTTTCTTGGTTTCGGGCTCCTCTTCTATTTCAGAAGTATCCAACTTTGTTTCGGCTTCTTGAGATTTTTCTTCAAGAGTGTCTGCTTTTTTGACATTGTGAACCGCAGCATCAAATGATAAGGCCTCGGTTATATGAGATGGTGAATCAATCTCTTTGGTGTTCCCTTTCTTACCTGTAAACAACAGCGTTTACCGGAAAATCTATGATGTTAGTGTAAAAACTAAAAATTAATTTCATCTAGTGGAAATGATTACTATTTTTTACTTAATTAAAAACTTAAATGCTAATATTAATTACTAGAGGTGTGAAGATGGGTGGTCAGGCGGGATGGTTAAGTCGTCAAAATGGGGTGAAATGAATTCATACTTTATTATGAAAAAAGATCACAACTCTTTTGTGTCCATTTCTTACTTTTATAAACATTTGACACGGTGATTAGAATTACCAAATAATACAAATTCTATGTTTATAACGATGATCTAAATCTTGGAATAATAGTCCTTTAAGAGGCTGCATGCATTAAAAATAGACAATACAAATTCTATGTTTATAACGATGATCTAAATCTTGGAATAATAGTCTTTTAAGAGGCTGCATGCATTAAAAATAGACTTTGCGCAACTTTTAACAGGTTTGTGACCTTCTACATTTA
This sequence comes from Tanacetum coccineum, assembly GCA_026074375.1. Classification (NCBI taxonomy): domain Eukaryota; kingdom Viridiplantae; phylum Streptophyta; class Magnoliopsida; order Asterales; family Asteraceae; genus Tanacetum; species Tanacetum coccineum. Next base: position 18,215 of record BQNB010012408.1, read on the forward strand.
CCTAAATTTTCTGATTTGACCCGTTTCAAATTTGACCCAAAAAAAAGAGCAATTGGGTCAGAATTGCGCACTTCTGAGTTCTGACAATAACAAAAATTAGACGGGCGCGTGTACCTGCTAGCCTGGCTCCATCACCGCCTTTAAACCAGGAAGGTGGCGGTAAAGGAGAGCTAACTATCTCGGATTGTGAGCCCAACGGGCTCTGGCCCAAATCAATCCACATAGAATTCTCAGATGACTCGTCTTCACTAAAAACAGGACTCTTCATGACTTCTCCAACACAAAGACTTCCTGTTTCTTCAAAAATAGGACTAGTACCATCATGTTCCATCTCGGTCTCAAACACATCCCTCACTTGAGATGGAGTGTATGCACCCGAAAATGCAGGCATTCCAATTCCAGCACTACTTTCCGCTACCCCTTCACCATTTCCAGCAACTTCATCATCATTAATTCCAGCCAATGCCGGCATTCCATCCATTGAATCACTAAGATACAAAGGAAACACCGGGCTAATTTTCACTATCCCGGACCCCGCATGTCCAGACTGATTCTGTAAACTTCCAATCACAGATTTCTTTATCAAAAGACAGCCAAATCCAGTCGGGTCATATCCAAAAACTCTATAAAACGACGTGATTATAAAATCAGGTCGAAATAATGATAGCCCCAAAGAATCCATATCTTTCGGGCCTAATGCACCAGCATCAAGCAACACATGCCAATTATTCTGCTGAGCTAATGCCATCCATTGATACGAGTACTTAGCACCAGTAACTCTAGACTGAACAGGAAACACAAAAAGACCCGTTGACGAATCTTTCTTCCTTCTTTTCTTATTCAATATTTGTTTCCTAAGATGAGTCGAACATGGTTTCAATGTAGGCCATTTAAACCACGCACTATGAACCTTAGCGCCTTTCTCTTTAGCACTTTGCGCCATCCAATTCACAGATTGACTTTCATGGTCAAACATTGTCAAAAGCTTCTTATTAGTATGAAACGGGTACGATTCAGCTAATAGCTTAAACGCCGAACCTCTACTAACAGTAAACACAAGTCCATATTCATTCTCAGGAACATTCAAATAATCGTAAATCTTACTCTTTATATCATACTCAACACTACCTCTTTCACCACCACCATACAAAGCATGATTACTCAAATGCGCAGTTATCTCAGATAAACTAATACTACAACTTTCATAATAACCAACACTTTGTAAAAACGAAAACAAGCCGAAACCGCAATAATCAAGACATACCTTAGAAATAACATCACACAAATGCGAATACTCGTTAACCCTCAACTGATCAATCTTTTCACTTGACTTATACTTAGGATACATTTTCATAAACTTCTCAAAAGCTTCAGTAAACTCAGGTATATCATCCAAATCCTCAAATATCCTATCAGCAGCTAATGAAGTAGCTTTTAAAAACTCTTTTTGAGCTTGTAATCTAGCAAGTGATCTTGATCTACCCAACCCTTTATCCTCCTTATCAAATGTTTCACTAAGATCCATATTTTGAGACTTAGCAAGTGACCCATCTTCAGAAGCTTGTTCCAAAGCTTCCCTAAGCTTATTCTCTTGGTTTGTTTTCTTGTCTGGTTGACCCGACCCGTATTTCTTCCTACTCTTTTTATCAGAAATTAATGAAGCACAATGAGAAATAATTGGTTTCCAAAGTGAAATATGCATTGAAACAATAATGGGTATTCACTAAAAACTGCTTAAAATTCAAATTTATCCCATTAAATTCCACTTTTTCTTTACTAAAAACTTTAATTCAAACTTAATAACCAAAAGGGTATCTTTATTTCCAAAAACAAATACAGCCCAAAATAAGAATCACACAAAAACATAAACACAGTGAAAAGGGTCAAAATCTTGAAAAAGAGTAATGATTTTTGGAGAAATGAAACCCTAAACAATGAATAATTTTTTTTAATAAGGTGGTGAGTGTGTGTTAAATAATAAATGGGATATTGGTGAAAGGGTAATAAATGCAAACCAATAGAGCAATAAATGAAAGTGGTGTGGTGTGAATTGAATACACTGCTGTCTGTCTGAGTTCTTGAGCTTCTATACTACTCTGGCAGTGTGGTAATATTATGGAAAAATAAAAGAATCTTCTTTTTTAAATAATGATTAACAGAAAGGAAATCTATTAAATAAATAAAAAGTTTAGCTTGTTTTGATTTATTTATTTTTAATTAATGCCTTTTCTTTTTGTTTATTTGTTTAACGTGAAAAAGGTTGCAAGGAGGCTTCTTGTGTCTTCCCAAAGGGTGAGCACGGTCCAAGGACCGGACCGGACCGACCTTGGACCGAGACCGAAAGTACTCAAAACGCCGGATCGAGGACCGGACCGAAATGGTACGGTCCGGTCTGGTCCGGGTCGGTCCGGTCCGGTCCTACACTGCTTAATCTTTGGGTTTTTGGTCGGACCGGACCGAGGACCGAATTGGTCTAAAACACCGGACCGCGGACCGGACCGAAATACCTTCGGTCCATTCTTTCGGTCCGGTCCGGTCGACGGTCCGATATATATGTCTAGTTTTGCCTTTTATTCAAGAGAGTGATTTTTGTGGTCTTATCCAATAAGAGTTAATAAGGGTTGGGCCCACTCATTAAGAGACATTAAAGGAAAAAAACACCCCCTAAATACTATAATTATAAATGTTCTAAATCATTTACTTTTTTGATGCATATATGAAGATCTGTCTGTCTCAAAATTATTATTCATCCATAAAAAATATACCGTTTAAAAAAAACATTATAATTATTGTTAATATTAATTTACTTTTTATAGTTTTGGCTTTAAGTAATCAATTTATAATTTTTTTAAGGTTTGTAATAATAACCTTAGTATTTGAAAAATTATTGAGAGGCCTATATGTGTTAGGCTGCACACTATCGTAGTGGGTCACGACCTACTTATTCCGGCGCCACATCAGTTTTCTCTCTTCGACGACCTACAGGCGACCTAGTGCCACTATGGGGCGACCTTCATTATTTTATTTTATTTTAACTTCAAATTTAAATTTCATTCATAAATAAAAACATTACATTAATAATAAAAAACATTACATAATAATTGAAATAAAATAAAAACATTTCAATAATAAAGTTTTTCAGCTATTATTAATTTGCATTAGAGTAAATTGAAAAAATGGTCCTTGTGGTTTGGCCAAATTGCATATTTGGTCCGTCGAATTTTGTAATTGCAAAAACAGTCCGTATTTTAAAGGTTTGGTTCCACTTTTGGTCATTGGTCGACCTAAAATGACTAAAATACCCCTCTGTTCTTTTACAAAAAACGTCCGTTAAGAGGGGTATTTTAGTCATTTCAGGTCGACCAAGGACCAAAAGTGGAACCAAACCTTCAAAATACGGACTATTTTTGCAATTTCAAAATTCGACGGACCAAATATGCAATTTGGTCAAACCACAAGGACCATTTTTGCAATTTACTCTTTGCATTATTCCAAAGGTGTTCCACTAAATCGGCTTTTAGACTTAGATGAGTCGTTTTGTCGATTATCTCTTGAGTAACTTGCATCGATTATTGATGTGTTTTTACGGGATCATCATCACGGTGTTGTTCCTCTAGAAAAAAACTCGGGAGATATCGCATTACCGTTGTCATGAATTATCATATTATGTAATATGAGGCATGTGTACATTATATCCGATAGTCCACTTCGAGTCGGATATTTAATTATCTTCCATTTCTGCTTTAATACACCAAAAGCCCGTTCCACATCTTTCCTTGCTGCTTTGTGCTTTCTCTTATACAATATTCATTTATGATCATTCGTATCCGGATTTTTAATTGATTTAATAAGAACGGACCATTGCGAATATATCCCGTCAGTAAGATAATATCCTCTTTTATAAGACACGTTGTTAACCACGAATGGAACATCCGGTGCTCTCCCTGATTTGAGATCATTGAAAATAGGGGATTGACGTAAAACGTTCACGTCGTTATTCATCCCGGACACACCAAAGAACGCATGCCAAATCCATAAATCATTGGAAGCTATCGCTTCCAATAAAATGAATGGATCTGGCCCATGATCACCCCTATAAAATTGAGCTTTGAATGCAACTGGGCATACGCCTTACGGCCAATCTGTTTAAAATCAATGCTTACCTAAATCCCAGGAAACCCCATGCTTTTCATTGTGATAAGATAGAGTTTTTTCAATGTCAGGGTATACGGTCGGCTTTAGCAAAAAAACTTCTCACAAATATAAATTCATGATGACCTTACAAAATATTCGGAGAGAATCACAAGATGTTGTCGCACCCATTTGCAGATATTCGTCAAGAGAATCAGGAACGCATCCGTATGCCAATTGACAAATTGCGGAAGTACACTTCATTAATGCTGAAATACTACGTTGTCCCCTACAATCATATCTTTCTTGAAAAAGTTGAGAAGCATCGGTTACTTCTCGAACAATTTTTGTAAATAGTCTTTGGCTCATCCTGAAACGTTCACGGAATGTTGCTTCGTCATACTGTGGCTGTTCGGAGAAGTACATCATTACTAAACGATCATGAGCCGCTTGACATGCCTCCGTAAACATAGCAAGCTCGCTATTAACTTCATCTTCATCGTCTGAAGAAGTATCAAAAAATAGATCGGAAGACATTGTGTAGATTAGTAGTTTGAATGTGTGTGGAGAGAATTTTTGTTTGAATGTGTGATAAAAATGGTTAAGTGAGTGGGTATTTATAGTGTTAAAATTATTTAAATTTTAAAAATTAAAAAGTTTTTTTTATATATACAAAACAAAAACGTCATTTGAATATACACAACGACCGTTGTCGTTCTGACGACCATTAGAGGGTTTCGGTCTCCGGCGTATCGGTCACGACCGATTCCCCACTATGCGGGTGACCGACATCGATCGACGGCGACCGAGTCGGTCGTCCGGCCCGTAGTGGGCAGCCTTACTAATTTTATGCATAGATAGATGTGTAAGTTCTTTATTTACTTGTGAAAAAGTTGGTCCATCTACTGTCACCAAATGAATTGTTTTACAGTACATCAAGCTCAAATTGTTGTCGGTTTCTTTAATTTATTTTAACACCAACGCTTATGTATATATAACATACAATCATTTAATTATACACTAATCATGACATTGTTGTAAGTAGTTATCATCATTCTTGTCTATTTTACTTATGTATATATAACATAAAATCTCTTAATTATACAGATACTAATTAAGTCTTCTAAATTTGAGATTTTTCATATTCTTTTGAATCTTGAACCAACTTGCGCACGGACTTCCTCTTCTTTTTCAAGCCATTCGTTTTGGCCAAAAATGTTAACATGTGCATAAACCATGAATATCCGTGGCAAATTAGGGTAAACGTATATTCCAACTAATGTTTGATGCAATTCAATCGTGTTGAAAGTGAAGATAACTATCTTTCTGTACTGACGAAACCTTATGAGCTACTGGCTATACTTTGCGTCAATCCTAGGAAACTCATGCGCATCAACAAAAACATTTGTCATTATGCAGAGAAGTAAGGATGTTGGGATTAATGTTTTCTTAACTTAGTACCGACAGTTATACTTAGTACCGACAGTACAAAGTAGTTAGTACTG
>BQNB010012408.1:24440-79229 GCA_026074375.1 Tanacetum coccineum
AATCATTATTCTTCTTAGTACTTGTGTTAAGATTCCGCATTAACATATTGTATTCAAGTCATTGTTTCTACATAGTCAGTTGTATTTATACATCTTGGCTATCATCCTTTTTAGGCTGCAAAGATCCATTCAGTTTAAGGAACCACAAAGGATCTTCTTTGTTTTGGCATATCCATAATAAGTGCTTATAGTAATTAAGTGCAAATGACCTGCAAAACTCGGTTTCCTTTTAGTCACACATTTGCACTTAATCCGCCTTTTTATTGAAAATCATGACACTACCTAGCTTAATGTTTGGTCGCACTTAAGGAGATCAGTGGGAAACGGTCAAATAAATCTAGAAGTATGTTTGTGCTAATGTACTTTAAGCATAAAAGCGTAAAATTTGGTCGCAACATGCTGGTATATAAATGTCGTTTCTCATTCGCAACTCCATGTTTTTCTGCTGGCCGCTCTGATACCGTGAAATCAGATGGATAAATTTTGACTTCAATGGAGAAGACGGACCATTTGTCTGATGCCTTAAAATAAGAACATTAAAAAGTTAGACTTTTATCAGGAATATACACGTTACCTGTTTTTCTTAGTGCAAATTTAAAAATAATGTGCTGCAATGAACAAATTGGTACCTGAGTTGGTGGAGTGGGGCAGAAAACAAAGTGAAATCATTCTGGAATATTTCCACGTTTTCGAAAAAGATCTAATTTTCACGTGAACATATAGTGATACCTAAAACATTATTCATTTTTGTATGTAGAACACGTATGGTATGTAAAACTAACATACTACTAAGAAACTGATGTATTGATTTTCTACAAAAGGTGCAAGGAAATGCTATGTAATACAAATAGCAAAGCAACTATAATGCAGATTAGTTGCGCAAAAACAATGTACGATATATAACAAAAACTACACAGCCTTGTGATTGTTTTCCATCATCTAAAAGCAATTAACCACATTTGAATAAACTTGTGATTGTTTTCCATCATCAAATAATTTAAGACAACAAAATTGTTTCCTTAATTTGCAACTATATATAGCAATTAACCACTTATTTACATACGATGCAAGAGATAAAACATACAGTTGTAAAATTTGGCTACCATTCGTCGGATGTTTTGATATATATCATAGTCACCACATGCCAATTTAAAGATGTGACTTACTTTTAGATAGAATTCATGAACACAGCTTATTCAACATGTGAACGAATACACTATAGTTTCCATAAGCAAATATAAGAAATGAATGATAACATAACCCAAGAAATTCATATATTTTATCATTTCCTTTGGGTTTCAGAAGTAGCCTCTAGCAAAATCATCCCTGAAACACATGGAGAACCCCTAAAAGATAACGCAACATGCACAGTGGTTTCGCATGGATATGGAGGTGACCTATTGATTCGACCATGCTTGGAAACAAAACCATTCCCCAAACATAATAGAGAACCTTTATATTAATTTATTCCATCATCCTCACCATAATAACAATATGTGCAGTTGAAGTTTCCTGGATAGCATAAATAAAAAAGAAAATGTTTTGTTAGTAACTGTGATATGTGAGAAATCACATATCCTTTCTATATCAAAAATATCCCTAAAAAGATAAAATTGTGCATAAAATGCTTGTATATTGCTTGTTTTGTCTTTGTGATTGTGTAGGTACGGATAATGCAAATATCATAAGAAAACGGTCAAAAACCGGACAAACACGGACACGGGATCGAAAAGAGTGCAAAAGAGCCAGGAGTATTCATCAATGGTCAACAAAAGTCAACTCCAGTCAACCCTTGGTCAACTAAAGTCAACTCACTAAATGACAAAACCCAAAAATTCCCAAAACAGCCCCTCATTGTTAAACATATTTCACAAATAACCCTTAAAGCCCTAACGGTGTTAACTTTCTATTAATAAAAGTTAACACTCGTTATCTTATATAACCCATTTATATAACCAAGCCCAAACCCCTAATACCCAAGTCAAAGCCCAACATACCCGAGTCAAACACCCACCCCTCTCATTTGAATTACGCGGGTAAAAGAAAATTACTGTTCATCATCTCTTTCCTTTAACCCCGTGCTTAAAATGGAGGGTAAATCAAAATTGCTGGCGTGGCTCTCTAATTCAAGTAATAAGGAATGACATGGCAGAGTTTGACGTCATCCAAGGTCCTCATTGGTTGAAACCCAAAAGGGAGTGACACGTGGGACTGACAAGAAACACACCAAGGATCAACTTTTTGCACTAAAACAAGTGCAAAAGAAGCACGGAGGTCTGACACACGGAATGCCACGTTGGCAATCCGTGTGCTTACCTAATTGATCCAACGGCCACATATGAGGATCCAATGATGGGAGAGAATGAAAGGCCAAGATCAAGGGAGAGAGGAGCGTGATCCAAGACCTAGAAGCTTCATTTACAGGCTATAAAAAGCCCCTCACATTCACACACACGGAAGTAGTTTTTTTTAGCTTTTAAATTTTTTAGTAAAATTGTAATTTTAGCTTTTAAAATTTTAGCTTAAGTAATGTAACTTTTCCAACTTATTGTACTCTCAATTTCAGCAATTTGTAATCAGTTTTACTATTAATGAAATCATCTTTTTCCTTTTACATAATCTGTTTTCCTTATAAGCTCTTTTACTCTCAAATGTTGTTGTCTACTGTTACATAAGCTTCTCACAAGCTCTTCATAAGCTCTCTGAGTCTATAAGCTTGGATTGAGCTAATAACAAGCATCTAATATACTTAAACCAATATAATCAGTTAATTACCTTTACTAATTGGATTTGAGCTTTTGGATGATAAGCTTAACCTGGAAGAGCTTATGGGACCTTTACTAGCTTATCCTTGTGATAAGCTAGAGCTGTAGATTAGCTTCTTGAGCATTTATAAGCCTTTGTTTAGCTAAGGCACTTGTAAGTTCCAATTTACTCTTTCTGTCTTAATTTTCTAGCTTATAATTTGCTTATTCTGCTTATAATCTAGCTTATTTGTGCTTTATATTGTTTCCTTGTGCTTTTTTAATCATGTTTGATCATCTGTTTTTAGCTTTTGTAGTATAGATCTTAGTTTTTCACATTTTGTCTTAAAAAATCATTAAAAACCAAAAATATTAGCATAGTTATTAGATTATTGATTCTAGCTTATTTGATTAATGATAAATGTTTATTAAGGTTGTTATGTGCTAAGGACTTTTACAACTTGGAAGTGACCAACACTTTTTGTGTTTCCAACAATCTCCCCCTAAGGGATGTCACTCCATTTTACAAATCTTTAAGCCTAGCATACAATGCTTTGTCTTGAGTCTTTAGTTCGTCCTTTTGACATTCTCATGTGAATATGTTGTAGTGATCATTGATTTCTGGATAGAGCTTGTTCCTTGAACTTGAATTTGACATTGTGATCTTGAGCATCTTGAGATCATCAACCAAGCACAATCTCTTCGCCATCTTAAAACTTTGCCATCTGTGTGAACTTGCGGAATTCTGGACCAACATGCTTCATACCTTTCTTGATTTGTTGATTTGGAAAGCTTTAATGTTGCAATCTTTTTGAACTTCTCTTTAACTTTATCACTTTGTTACTTCGAGAAGACGGTTCGGTATCAGATGAACGGAAAATTCTTTATAAATTCTTTGAGTTAAATACTTCGTCACTTTACTGAAAGACGTTGCCGGTATCAGACGCAGCGAAGTCTAGAAACATTGTACTGAGCTTTCATGATGTCTTTATGTTTGTCGGTAGGGTTTGTGCATTGGCTTTGGATTTGTGAGTCAGCTGATCGGACCTCAACCACCTTCTTTAAATAGCTGCTTAATTACTCGGTCTAGCAATAAAGCGGGGGGACGAATATGGCTTTGTCATACGCCCAGGTTTGGTTGGGTATTAGTAACCTTCATATCCGTGTGGGATTCGACTCTGTGATCAGATGATTCAATTTAAAAAGAATCGTCTTGATAGGATTTCCAGCTGTAGTATTGAAATCTTTCTAACAAATTAAGTATTAGATTCATCATTCTTCAGAATGTTCTCATTATCAGAATCGTCTCAAAGCAGACAGCACGTTAAGAGTGAATGAAACAGTGATGTTACTATTCACCGATTGTTATAGAAATCGATTTGAAAATCTAATCGACGTGTCACGTGTAAAGTGGTTTTGTGACCACTTCGAGAGTTTTTAAGCAATTTCCAAAATCTTTAACCGTTGATCCATACCTGGAAACAAGTTTGATTCATAACGGAATCGTGCACCAATTGTAGCTTTCCAGTTGGTCACAAGCTGGTTCATAAGAATAGCACAATCATCCTACCATGAGCTTGTTTGGATGTTGGCTCAAGCGGATTAAATTTTTCTTTTTTTTTCCATTTCTTTCATGGAATTTTCTATGTATTCACTTGGACGTTTAGCAAAAAAACACAAGGATCTTGCGTTGGACTTTAATGATATTATCTTGATATTCACATTGTTGTGAAATAACAAGCGAAATTTATGGACATGTTGTCTTAATGAGATTTAATGGATGATCTCTTTTGGCTCTAGGTATTAATAGTGCCTTTTAATTTTAGTGAGCGGAGCCCTGGAGCTGGAGAGCCACCTTTTTAATATCAACTATCTCGGGTGAGAAAGTAATAGAAATGAGTGTATCTCCGTGAGTTTTTGAAACAATAGTCTTTACGACTTTTGAGTGGCTGGGAGGGGTTTGTGCAATAGCGTCACTGGGGTCCATGCTGTCGTCAATGTCAGTCAACACCTGAAGTATTTTGACAGCATATGTATGAGCCCCGGTTTTTTCTCTGCCTAAGTGTATAGAGGGCTTCTTTCTTTTCACCCTTTATCCTTACAGTTCTTTTTCATTCTTAAAACCCCTATCAATGCTTTCCGAGACTTCATAACTAACACATTGTTCGGTTTTGTTCCAGTTTAGCTCCATCTCTAGTCGGAATTTATTCCCTTTTTCTTCACTTTTTATCCTTTTTATCTTAACTAAGGATTATACACTAATAGTGGATATCCCTGGGTAGATCCTCACGGTTCTGGCTGGTTCATGGGATTTGTATTACTTGCCCTACACCCTTATAATCTCCATTAAATTAAGAAACTTGGTCGGTCTTTTGGGTATTCCATCACGATAGGAAACCAAAATCATTGAAAAGTTCAATCAAAGTGTTGATATAAATATCAAAAGGTTACACTTTAAGAGTTTTTCATTATAACTAATTGCTCCCCCTTTACATGTGCGATAATAATGTAGTACATGCTAACAGTGTGGAGTGATTGAGTCCATTTTAGATCTATTTCATTACATCTTATATTCGTTTAATCACATTTTCTCCCCTTTTCCAAAATGTTAATACGCTTGTAATGTTGGATATCAAATTGATTAAACTTTCGGGGACAAAATGTTATATATTACCGAACTGGAACATATTAATGCTCCCCCTCAATTTTTGAGGGTATATAAGACAGTGCTGAGTACAATAATATGAAAGATTTTGAATTTACTAAGAAATTCTTGAAAATTTTTATCTCGAGCACTCGTTATTATCACCAAAAAGTCTACACTACATATATATTTTCACAAGTATATTATGCACGAGGTTTGACCTGAATGATGAGAACATCATATGATAAAATCATATGGATCTTTTGTCGCAGCCGTAGGTCTCCTTCGTACAATCTCCCACCAACGAACATTTCTAAGCTCCTCATTAACCTTCTTTCTTTCAAGAAGTTTGTCAATCAATCTTTCTCTGTCCAAGCACTCTTCAGTATGTGCTTTCAACCTTTCTTTCCAAAGTTACGAAAGTCTTTGCTTTAAAACTTTGAGTATGAAAACAAATTTCAGATACATAGGTAACTTGAGCTTGTAGTGGTTGGATGATGTCGGTGTGATGTTGTTTAGCTTTCCCCCTAAACCAGCAATCCTTTCTTGAGTAGATTCAGACTTTCGTGCAAGCACCAGCATAAGCAGTTCTTAGTGTTATAAAGCCCAGATATCAGAAGTACACAAATAACTCGAAACCGCTAACACCAAAGTCAATTAAGTCTCGGATGTCCGTATTTCTCCTTACTATGAATAGTGATGATATTTTTGTAACATCAAAGTCAAATATGTCCGGATGTAATAAGTTATTCCCTCTTAAGTTGTTGATTTATGATAACACCTAAGTCAACTAGTCCCTTATTGTTGACATTTCTTCTGCAGGATACTAATATTTAAAGAGATCATAATAATCTATGTTACCTATTTTATCAATTTTTTCTACTCATTTTAAGAATAAGCTTAGTGATTTGACCGTTAGGCAAGACCTAATTGAGATCAGGAAAGAATCCTTCTCACGTTTTCCCCACCCACTTAAATAATTATTAATCATAACATTCCCCTACGGAACTCAAATAATGGCATATGGCTAATGACGAGATGTCTCTTCCATTAATGTGACTAGAAATAGTGTACCCCGAAAAGATTCAACACACCTAAAATCAAAAGAAGCTAACCTCAAAAGGACAAAAAGAAGCTAACCTCAAAAATAACAAATAAAAAGAAGGCCAAGGACACTATCAAGTATACATCTACTCCTTCCCCCTTGCTGGTTTTGACACGTCGGAATCAGCAAAACCTTATACGCATACATATTTGAGATCGTGTTTGAAGAATTAATAAGCTTAAATCTATTCCGTGAGAATCAACTTCAAGGCATTTAAAACTATGAAAGTATTTCCAAGCATTCCTAAGTCTTTTACAAACTATGAGGTGTTGGCAATATTGATCGTCTGTAGTTTAAAGCCTGAATTCTACTTTAGTTCTAAATCCATAAAGATTAAACAAATGACACTCTATGCACTTGAGTTAATATAATTTACTCCCCTTTGAAATTGTTATCCGTCATTATCCAAAAAACTTTATCATTAGTTCATGACTTTATTTTGAAAGGACCTATTTTACAAGATTGTTTGATGACGATTTCTCCCCCTCAAATAGATGGACCAGTTTTTATTTTTAACAGAGCTGTTGTCATTGTTTGAGTGGTCGAATTGTCTTTTAAAAATCTTTTTGTGATTATGAAAACACTATTCATTTGAAGTATAACTGTTACCAATTTTATATAAGATTTCTCTTATTTTGATAAATAAATGCACTGAAACGTACACTCATTTGATATAGGAAGCACGGGTTGTGATGCAAAGTAATCACAAGCCTTTGCATGGTCATAAAGTAGACCATGCCCGAGAATAAATTCCCGTTGAGAGGTCAAGTTCCCTTTTTGTCAGAATACTTGCCTTTAAAATGATGACCGGGTTGCTATCGGAAATAATTTTATAAGCAAGCATATGGCATTGTTTTTGAAAAAACATTTAAAACTTTTGCACGAACTTTATTTATGTCCACGTGTCTTTATTGAAAGACATTTCTATGGACGTAAATATTATCGTTTGCAAAAGACATGCCATTGAAAAACTTCTTTTTGTATTTTTCTCAATTTTTAATTTTGTATTTTGTTTTTATAAAGGTTTTATAAAATGAAAATCTTTTTGGTTTTTCTGATTTTATATTTTTCTCTTTTGTTTTTATAAAATTTTATAAAAAAAAAAAAAAATCTTTTTGTGTTTTTATGATTTTAAGTATTTACTTAGGATACAAGAAGATTTCTCTTCTTTTGAAGATAAAGCGCACTGAAGCGTACACTCTTCTTTTCTTTGAGGAGCGGGGCCTGAAGTGTTGTCTACAGACACCATTATCATGAAGCACGGGTGTTGATCTGAAGTAATCAACAACCATTGTCCTTGTTCATCATACATAAATTCCTGGAACCCTTGGTTTCTGATATATCACTTTTTTCAGCAAACAAACTTCGAGTCTTTCCTTTTCAGGATTGCAAAATGTACCTGCACTTAAGTTAAGAGTTACTGCACTACATTGGAGAGTTTGATAGCATTTATAAAGGTTAGTGATATATCTTTTGATCATATTAGGAGTTGTACAATCAACTCTTTGTTGTTACTAGATGTGAATGTCTTTCCAGTTGGAACCCACTTAAGACCAGCAGTGTTAAAAATTATACCGTTCGGTTATCCCATTCCTACAGGTTAGATCTAGGAGTGTTTGTTTTCTCATGCAAAAGGAAACTTATTGGGAGAAAAAACTATGTCCTGTAACGATCTTTCCTACTAGGTTTCTGAGTATGACTCGTTTGGATCTATGGGTTTGTTACTGTTTCTAGACTTATTGGGTTGAATCTTAGCACGAGAATTCACTTCTTTTAGGAATTTTGTTTATCTGGCATAATGATGTGCATTAAGACACACTTTTGGCAAGGTGAGCACACAAAGTGTTTGATAGTCAGAGAAAGAAAGGACTAGAATATTCCTTCGAGTGATTGCTTTTGCATAACAGTTGTCGTTGGGCAACATACTCTTAGATGTTGGCAAAACCCTAGATGTTTTATTATCGCTCCTAGTTTTGATTTTGCAACTTTAGTTAGTAGGTTTTGTGATTTTATCAGATGGCATTACACTAGTTTGTTGACTTTCATCTCTTTCTTGTGTCTTTTTCTTAGCTTCCTCTAGGTAGTAATTATGAACCATGTCATTTGAACTAAATCTTGGCATGTTCTTAGAACTATTCCTAGATGAGCTAGATGCAATCATATGATTAGGTTTTGCAAAAAGCAGATTCTTTTTCCTTAGGCAAATAATGTTGGAGTGATGGTTTATGATACAAAAAACGTTATTCACCATTCAACTTGAGGATGGCAAACCGTGGTTTGAAAAATTAGGTCGTTCAGATTTAAACGCATTCGGTTGTCTAACAACTGATTGGTTTCTAAGTGGTTGTAAAACCGGTTTCCCCAAGATTGATGGTTTTGCAAACTTAGTATCCACGCTATTTCCTTTTAACTTTCTTAATTCATTTTCAATGCTACATTCGCAAAAACCTTTTCCTGAAAGTGAAATCAGAGCCTTTTAATCAGCCCCCCCCATCCTCCCTCCCTATACTAGATTATTTTTCATCAGTTCGTACTATTTATTTGAGCAATCAAGTGAGTCATTATGGTCTTTAGTCTGAACTCCGTTGTCGTTTTGATTAGAAATCGTAAAGTTTGTAAGTTGTTTTAAAGCTCATTTTCCTTATGCAACTTCTAATTATCTGCAGTAATTTTAGCCATACTATGTTCCATCGATTTGATATTTTCAAGCCAACACTCCCACCCCTACCTCAATTTCCTGTTTAATATTGGCTTATTACTTGTTTCATTCAAAATTTGACCTATGTTGCCCTGTCTTTTAAAGCTTGATTTTGATATTTAAGTTCCATGTTAACACATTTGTGTTTCCATTCTTTGAAAAGTCTTTTGAAAGTTGGAAACAGGTTCTTTTTGAGAAAAGCATTTTTCAGATCGAGAGATTCGAGAGATGGTTTGAAAATTCAGTTTTCATGTTTATCAAATGATGGATCAAGTAAAGGACATAGAAACTTGACAGTTTTTAGCAATTCTGTTTCAATCTCTCCTTCCTATGACACATATTTTGTTGAATCAGGAATGGTATTTTATCAACCTTTGCAACAGATGTGTGTCATAATGGGTCAGATTGCTCATATGTTGTTGTTCATTAGACAAGAGTATTATGTTGAACAGTCAAATTGTACCTCAGCTTTGGTTGTTTGTCATTCACGAAGTTGATATCTGCATCCTCAGCATGTGTATCTTTCCCGGATCTGCTGCTTGAAACATGCCTTTCTGATTCTGTCTCATTGCATTCCGTAACAACCAAACCAGCATCTAATGTGTATCGAAATCCACCTTTCCTCTTTTGAATGCTCACTTTATCATTCAACCCTTATGTTTATTTTCTCGTTTTAGCTGTGCTCTTTCATTATTAGCTTCTTACGGATTTCATGTGTTAGATCAGGTATCACGAAATTGTATGGAATCTCGGTTCGAGTATATTTCTAGAAAGATTGCGTTATCATTGCCACATCAAATCATCGATAAACTAGTATCGAAAGATTAATGAAATGTGAAACTGTTTCATGGGTACTCTAACCGCACCATTGGATTCAGTTTCTTGAAATTTTTTCTTAATCGAGTTGCTTTTCTGTTATTCCAAGTTAAGTAACAACGATTCTGTGATGAAAGTATGATTATCTTGATCAAATAGTGCCACACATGCCGTTCTAATCCTCCCTTTCGATGGAAAGAACCTTAAAGATGTGAATGAGTAGGCTGGAAATGATTCCATGCATTTTCTTTGATTTTGTCTTGATTTGTTGCTGGTGATGCATCTCGCTCTCTTGAGAATTAGAATTCCAAGTATTCCATTGAAATTGAAGTGTGAATGAAATTAATAATCTCTTAAGCAGATTAAGTGATTTTCTTGTGGTTTTGACGAAACAATTAATGTCCACGGGATTTTACAAATCTATGATTTAAACTGAGAAAATAATTGAATCTGTCATGGGATTTTACAAAATCAAGAAGAAACCGTGAAACAATAATTAATTGTTGAGAAATCGTTGTTGTCGTTGAAGAACGTGAGCTTTTGAAAACGATTGTTGAGCTAATAGGAGTAACGGTTACCACACTTTTGTTAACGAAGGACTAAGAGTAAAAATTCTTATAAAACTATATGTTAAATAAACAATTTGAAAAATACAAACTAAAAATGAAAATATTTGGAAAATAAAGGTTAAAATTGAAAAAGTTTCAAAACTAAGGACTAATAATAAGGATGATGGAAAGTGAAAGGTTAAAATTAAAATGTTCCAAAATATAAGGGCTAAAAGAAACTATTGTTATTAACTAGGGGTTCAAAAGTAAAACTATGGAAAATAAAGGGTTAAAAATGCAAATTTAAAAATTTTAAACAATAATAAAAAATGATGCATGCATAAAACGTTCTTCTTCTTTGTTTTATTATTATTATTATTATTATTATTTTTTCAAATAGAAATAAAACGTTTTATATTTTTGATGTTTTAGACTCGTACGGTTATCGTCGGTGAATTATGAATATACCACGTTGATCGAAACGAGTTCACGATCGCAACGGTATAGATTAGAAGTCCCGTGGTTAACCGTCACACGAAACCGAAAAACCAAAAATTACTTAAACGTGTATAGATTTTGTTGTTGTTTGAATTAGTTCGGTTCTGAAGGTTGCTTATAAGAGATTGACTCGTTCAGTTCTCAAGTAAAACAACTAGTTCGGCCCTTTTTATAATGACTGGATCGGCTCCCTTGTGCAAATGACTAGATCAGCTCCCTCTATACAAATGACTAGATCGGCCCGTTCTAAAATCTTACTAGTTCGGTTGACACAAGGTTGAACACGTTCGGTTTGCTTCAATATTTGACTAGATCGGTTCCACTTGTGCTTTGACTAGTTCGGTTGTCAAGTGTTTTGAACTCGTTCGGTTTGCTTGATCGGTGCTTTAGTTCGGGTCATACAAAATATCAAACACCTTGAGTGCGCCTTTGTTGTCACTTGTTGTAAGCCGAGTAAATCACCAAAAAAAACCAAAAAATAAGCTACAAAGAAGCTTGTAATAAGCTTGTAACACCACAAAAATACGCCACGAAAATGAACCAAGGTGAAGCTACTTTAATACTCGAATAAGCTACAAAGCGTTGTTTGGTGTTTTTCGAATGAGTTAAAACCGAAAACAAACAAAATAAGCTTTGAAGATTAAGCTGCGTGACCCACAAATAAGCTATAAAACTAGTAAACACTAATCTACTAAAGTAAAGCTTTTCCTTTAAGTTTCCTTAACTCATTTTTTAAGGCTGCTATGACCAAACCTTGTTCCTGAAGTTTTGCATTTAAATCAGAAATTTCCCAAGACTTTATATTGACTTGTTTGATTAACGCATCACATTATTCTTTTGATTGAACACGTTTTGGTTTAATCGAGTCATAAAGTTGCTTATAAGTCTGTTTTAAATGCTCATTCTCAGCAACAAGTTTTGTTACTCTATGTTCCAATTCAATGTTAAGAGTCTCAATTTCATCCATGTCCATTTTGACTTTACTATCATTCACATTTCCTTTTAAGGACTTAATTTGCTCTTTCAACTTGACAAATGGACTGTGTCTTTTGCTTGAGGACTGAGCTCTCAATCACTTAATCAAACAACCTAAGTAAAACTTGGTGCATTTTGATTAAAACACTGTTTTCTAGTTGAAATTTATCTTGTTAAGTTGAGAATCAGCTTTCCCAAAGTGATACAAATGTTTTTCAAGAGTCGTATTTTGTTAAAAAAAAAAAAAAAAAAAAAAAAATAAAAAAAAAAAAAAAATATATTTTTTAAAAAAAAAAATAAAAAACTCCTTACAAAGTTATCGTAAGTTTCTTTATCAACAAAATCTTTTTTGTGGGAAGCTCAGTCTGAGTTCGCGAGGAACTTTTTGACATTCATTCACAGTTTCCAACCCTCATTCACAACAAATTCACAACAGTTTTTACAATATAATTATCAATGGCTTGTGCCCCAGAGTCGTTCATTTTTCACTCAAAGACTTGATTTATTTTAACTTCGAAGTTCTGGACTCAAGCGATGTGTTCGACAGCTGGTCCATTTGGATAAAAGACTTTTTTGGACTATCGGCAAGTTTCTTTAAACCAAGTATTGATGATGTTATGGAAGATACTTTTAATTCTTTTATAAACGGAATGATTTCATCTCAAAAACAAGCCTTTGTATGTTCAAACCCCCACGTGCCCTCAGTGATAGCTGTGTGGCCAGTGGTTCTTTCTTTGACAACCAGATCAAAGCCAGTAAGATAGCGTTTGAGCTCTTTCAAGTTAGTATACAACATATTACTTTTGGAACCTCATCTTTGATTGGTTGTTGAAGAATGAGTTGGTGTCTAAAGTAGAATTCTGAAGACGGCTTTCCATTAGCATGTTCACTATATAAATCAGATTTGTCGAACTATTCATTTGTTGTAATCGTTATTAAGGTATAGCACTAATTAATGGGTTCTGTGTTCACTCTATGTTTTACAACCAATGGTCTTTTTTCTTTCAAAAGCCATTTTTTTTTTAAACGACTCTCTTCACAAAGCATTAATGTTTCATCAGAATCGGGAATCACAACAGTATCCATTTTAAGAATGACATTCCCGTTTCTATACAGTTTTTTCGCTATTTGACTCCCGGGAATTTCATCAAAATAGATGAAGGTTTTTCAAACGATTTGGCTTATTTCGTGGATATGATCATAACAAATTTTGGGATTTAGTCATCTCATGAACAGTTTGCGCAGATTGACCTCTTTTGAAATAATGATATTATCAGTTGTTAATTTTATTTTTCTAAAGCATTCTCTATCTATATTTCTGTTTTCTTCTTTTTTAATGAATCATTTTTGTGATCAAAAACTGTTTTTCATTAAGAATCCTTTTTGCATTGTTCAAAAAAGGAGTTTCTTAAGACGTACAATTCGGCATTACTGTCATTTGATCTTGGAAAAATGTTTTCATCATTTTGCATCTTCTTTCAAATTCTTTATCTCTTCTTTTTATTCTGTCTAGCTCGGGTAGTCAAGATTTATTTAAAATTGGTTGTTTAGTGCATCACTTGATTATTTAATTGTTCAAACATATAGATAATATCAGGACATCTTGTATTGAGCAGATGAGTTAGGTTCTGGACAGTTTCCTGTTGTGTTTCACTCAGATATGAGGAATAAGGAACTGATATTGCTATCACTGGTTATTTCAGTTTCTGTTGACTCCATCATTAGACTTGTTCATGAGACGTATTATCTGCTCACTTTGATTGGGAATAAATCAATAGGTCAGATTATTCTGGATTGTGTTCCTCAGTGAGTGCATCATGATCCATTCCTGGAGAGATTCGCCATGGAGAGCAATCTTGGCCTGAGTTGGTTCTCACAATCTGAGTCATAGGCTCCAGTCATCGGCTTGATAGGCTAGCATTGTGGGGTGATGAAGTCCTGAGAGGTCTTAAGATTGCATTTGTCACTCTCCCCCTTCCTCCCCAGATTTGACTGCTCTTTATTTTGAGTATTTTGATTGTCAGGAAGCTCCTGGATTCTGCCAATTAAATTCTATTTCTTCCTTGTTAAAGCTTGTCCACTGGCTGTGCTGAAACCGCAACAATCTTTTTCATTGGATCCATGTTTTCTTTCACCGTTTCCTCTTGGGGCTTAGTACACTGAGGGGCAAGAGGACCACGCCCCTATGCATAGGGTATACATTGGTCAGTCGTTGTTTCCCTGTCCGTGGCTTCACACTAGCTAACAGGTGTGGAGTTTCTTGTTGTTTCCAGCAGCTATGTAGTTTTCTTCCCCTCCGAATGAGGTTGCACAATTACTTTCCATCTAGATGGTAGCTCTGTGACGAGGGTTTGACGAAGTCCTTTGCTGATTGTTTTGGTAGTAGGATACCGGGTTTGTGACAAAACAGCAGTTAAGAATGACATCATGATGACAATGCATCAATTGGATCATCCCCTTTCTGGAACACCTAGAACTACTAGAACCGGATTCTGGTTGGGAATATTCACGGTGTTGCTGTTGGATAGGCTGTGGGAGCATATTCCAATTGTGGGATTTATGGTTGTCGGAGAATAACGTTGTGGTGAAACTGTGGATTGGGTACTCATTTGATGGGTGCATAAGTGATTGAAAGGAGGTGTTGATTGATTGGTTGTGAACTTGTTGTGTATTGATAAGGTGTAACAATCTGTGAAGGACATGATTTGGTGAAATGTTGTTGGGATAGAGACTTTCGGGTGAGAGTTATAGATAGTTGATAAGCTGCTGAAGTTAATTGGTGGAATTGCAATAAAGCAAGAGGACGGAAGTTGCGTTCATGCATCAATCGAACTCATTTGCATGGCTTTCATGTGGTTGCAGGTAAGCTATGAAGCTGATATCAACATTGGTAGTGTGCCACGTCTTTGACCAATTTAACATCAGTAACAAATTTGTCCTTCATCAGGAAAAGAGTGTTGTAAAGAACTGTGTTAACTTGAAATGTCTCCAATGGATCTTGTAGTTGTTCATATCATTGAGGAACAGGGTGAACCTCAAGTAGTACTCATGTAGCGTCTCTCCTTTCTTGTAAGTGAACTATCAAATTTCATCATACAGATTGCATCTCGTCTTGTGTTCGTTATCCGACGTTCCTCTGCATAGCAGTTTAATCTTCTCCCACAGATCTTTTGCAACACGATGTTGACTCACAAGAGCATAGATTTCAGTTGGAAGCACTTGGTGAATGATGTTATGTTCTTTGATGTCACCTTAGCTTGAATGCTTCAACGGGAGTCAGTTCAACATATTCTTAAGCCTGGTTACTCCATCCTCAGTGATGCAAGGCCAAACAATGTGGTCCTTTTCAACAAATGCAAGAATCATTCTTCCATGTGGTCTATTCATCATATAAAGTTCCATTCTGCTTTTCCATGAATCATACAAGCGTTTTTCAAGCATCGGTGGTTTGTTGTCTCCTCCAGAAAGAAGTGACTTATCAGCAAGAGTCATCATTGTGGTATCCAAAAGATTACAAATTGATCGATCGGTGGTAGAAAGAAATTGTGTTTGGTTATGTGATTATTGAGTCTTGAAATGAAACTACACGGGATTTTACAATTCTTGACAAAACCGGGAAAACAAGTGTTTGTTTCTCGGGATTTTACAAGTTAAAGAAATAACCGTATAATTTGAAAATGAGTTGTTAAGTTTCAACTTAAGTTGGTGTCACTAGTTCGGTTGACAATTTTTTTTTAACTAGTTCGGTTCTACTCGTTCGGTCCTTCTAGTTCGGTTGTCACTAGTTCGATTCCTCTTGTTCGGTTCAAAAGTAAGGACCTGTTCGGTTCCACTTGTGTAAAGCATCGTTTGGTTTCAAACTAGGATTATTCTAGTTCGGTGATCTCGATCGGTTATCTAGTTCGGTTGACTTGTTCGGCTTACTCGTTCGGTTACCTTGTTCGGTCCTACTCGTTCGGTCCCAACTACTACGAAACTTAAATTTTCAAAACTAAAAAAACACATTTTTAATGGTTTTAGCAAAATAAATTCTTGTACCAAATATTAGTGTTTTACCTAACCCTATAGGAACTGTAAAAAATAAAACTTTTAATGTTTTTTTTTTTAAGACTAAAAATTTTGAATCACTATTTTGCTCTTTGTAAAGATTTTTGAACACGAATCAAACACAAAAACTAAACTCACCACTCCATGGCTCTGATACCAATTGTAGGATTCAAGTAATCTTATGATATTAAGACAAGAACTAGAGAGAGAGAGTGGGTTGGATGATCTTAGAGAGAAAGTAACATGGAATGGATGAATTGTATTATGTGTGAAAATATGGAAAATGGAACAACCAACCCCTCTCCAAGGCTAGGAGAGGGCTTATATACTACATGGATGGCCGGCCCATGGGCTATGATGGGCTTCCCATGGGCCTTGGGAAGGGACTGATTACTAATTAATCATTACACTAACTACGAGCTAAGACTTTTACAACTTGGAAGTGACCGACACTTTTTGTGTTTCCAACATAAGTTTTCCTTATCCTTTCTGTCTTTAAATTCCTAGTCTAGATTTGCTTATTCTGCTTATCCTGCTAGCTTATTTGTGCTTAATCTTGTCTCGTTGTGCTTATCAATCATGTTTGATCATCTGTTTTCAGCATTTTTAGTGTAGATCTTAGGTTTTCATATTTTGTCTTATAAATTATTAAAAATCCAAAAAATATTAGCTTAACTTGTAGCTTATTGTTTCTAGCTTATTTGCTTATAGTTTTATGCTTATTAAGGTTGTTATAATCTATTTATTATTTGGTATTTAGGATTTAAGCTCTTAATTTCATTTTCATAAGCTAATATGGTTTTTAGTCTATTTAAAGGTGTGTTTTGGGAAAACAACACACTAACCATAGGTTAGTGTTGATTTTGGCTTCTTTGTCTTTTGTGTTTATTTTAGATTCCAAATTTAGGTTTAGTTCAAGCTATTTTTATAAGTTAGATTGTGTTGCATAAGGATTTCAATAGTTAGTATCAATATAGCCCAAGCTGTCCTAGATTTATTGATTATTAGCTTAATTCAGATTTAGTTTGTGTCTTTGCTTAATTTGCATCTAGGCATGAGTTTTAAGAGTGTTAAAAATATAATCATAGGCCTGCATTTTGTCTAGTTTAAGTTTGGTCACAATTGTGTCAACTGCATCAGCAGTTATAATAGAAAATTTTCCATTTTCTAGCTTAATTTTTAGGGAGTTAAAATAGTTTTTAGCTTTTGCTTTTCATAATACAATAAGTTTTTAGGTCATTAATCATATTTATCAATTTGCTTTTTCAAAATAAGCTATTTTAATAATCTGTTTTTAAGGTGCAAAAGTAACTTTTGCCTTTTTAAAAAACAATATAACTCAGTTCCTACTGAGTTTGATACCTATTTTCAAACAGCTTTTTCAATAAGTTCTAGTTTTCAAAAATAGTTTAAAAAGCTTTTTCAAGTAGTCTTTAAGCTAGTTTTTTAGAAAAACGAAGTTTCATTTCATGAAAAGCTCATTTGGTTGCTTAATAATAAGCTCAAAGGTCCCTGTAGGGCATGTTTGGTTTTAAGATTTCTATAAGTGCTTAATTTGAATTTCTAGCTTATGGCTTTTTCTTTGTGCTTATTCTTGATTCATTTAGCTTCTTAGGTTAGTATTAGCTTATTAGTAGCTTAATTTGTCATAAACTGAGCTTATTGTGGTCTTTTGGATTATTAGTTTAAGAAAAATACAAAAAAAAAACGAGTTAAGTGTTTCTGTCATGTTTTCAGCTGTTTAATAGCTTATTTAGGGCTTTTCAGAAAAAGTTTATTTTATTAAAATTGCTTATTTTTAGGTACTTAACAACTTTGCTTTTATAAGTTTTCAAAAAAAGGAGGAAGGTGAAAATCGGGGGTGAGCAAGACTCGAACCCCCGACCTCAACACCCTCTACCTTTTTATAAACAACACAACACACACTCCACTACCAACACGCCCTGGGGTCTTTTTCGTTATTCATTCACAACATTTAATTATTATACATGTTTTCTCCTTATAAGCTTATAAGCTGTTTAGCTTTTTTGTTGGGCTTATTCATTTAGCTGTGGACTCACGCTTATTTTTCCTAGGATCTTTAATCAGTAATAAGTACTTTCTGTATTTTTCTAGAATTTTTTTTAATTAGTTTAGTATTTTTAAACATTCTATTTTCATTTAAAAACTTAAAAAAATCATTAAAAAATAGAAAATTAATAAAGAAAGTATAAATCTTTTTTAGAACATTTTTCTTTTATCATAAAGTTTCTAGGAAAATTAGTTTTGCCTTCGTAGGGTTTAATTTGCAAAATTTCGATTTTTTAAAGAACGGGATTCGTTCCCGTTCTCATTTTTCGTGTTTTAAAGCTCATTTCAAACTCGTTTTTGTTCTAGTTTTCTTTAAACTTACTTTATTAGTGACTTAAGTGTCCATTTTTTTTAAAAAAGAAAATTTTCAAATTTAGGTTTCATTTAGTAAATTTCGGTTTTTAAATGCACGTTTTTAAGGTTCCCGTTTTGACGTTTTTTGTTATTTTATGTTAAAGTGTGATTTCCCGTTATTTGTTTTCGTGCTTTATTGTTATCATTTGCTTATTTTTAATTGTTTAAAGTTGATAATCAAATCAATCTTTGTTTCCAATTCAAATCATTGTTTCGATCATCAAACTTGGTTTCAATTACAAATCCGTTGGTGGAAAATAATGACCCGGGAATCATACTTCCCGTTATCATCGTATTTTTATTTATATATATTTGTGAGATTTCCTTTTTTACTTTTGTCCTCAAGGGTAATTTGGTAATTTCCATCATATTATATATTTTATTTTTACGTGTGTTGGTTTACTACGAATCAATTACAAACCTTACGGTTTCAAAGTCAAAGAGGGTTAAACCCAAAAATTCACGACGGTAATAAAAAGAGGAGGTCTAAAAACATCTCGATGCCGGATTGATTACCTGATCTCCGACAGCCCTGGGTTAGTCCGTGGCATGGGTTCCAAGGACAAGGTGGAATAACCGTTGTTGCTAATGAAGAGAATGAATTAATTCCAACACGTTTAGTTACCGGGTGGAGAGTTTGTATCGACTATAGAAAATTAAATGAAGCGACTCGAAAAGTTCATTTTCCATTACCGTTTATGGATCAATGATAGAAAGATTAGCTGGAAATGAGTTTTATTGTTTTCTAGATGGATTTGCAGAGTTATGTCCAAATACCAATAGATCCCCAAGACCCGGTGGGAAAAACTACTTTCCCATGCCCGTATGGAACTTTCGCGTACCGTCGCATGCCATTTGGCTTGTGTAATGCTCCCGGTACTTTTCAACGGTGTATGATGGCCATATTCCATGATATGATCGAAAAGACTATAGAAGTGTTTATGGATGATTTCTCGGTTTTTGGGGATAGTTTTGATTCGTGCCTCTCCAATTTAGAAAAGATGCTAAAACGGTTTTGTGAAGACAAGGAATTAGTTCTTAATTGGGAGAAGTGCCACTTTATGTGTAGAGAAGGAATTGTGTTAGGACATAAAATTTCAAAGTCGGGAATTGAGGTCGATCGTGCTAAAGTCGATGTTATCGCTAAGCTACC
The DNA here is from genome assembly GCA_026074375.1 of Tanacetum coccineum. Taxonomy (NCBI): domain Eukaryota; kingdom Viridiplantae; phylum Streptophyta; class Magnoliopsida; order Asterales; family Asteraceae; genus Tanacetum; species Tanacetum coccineum. The sequence goes on from BQNB010012408.1 coordinate 44,093, forward strand.
TCACCCGACTACCGTTAAAGGTGTTAGGAGTTTCTTAGGTCATGTAGGATTTTACAGACGATTTATCGAAGAATTTTCTAAGATTGCTAGACCAATGACTCACCTTCTTGAGATTGAAACACCGTTTGTGTTTTCTAAGGATTGTATTGATGCTTTTTAGACTCTTTAAAAAGAGCTTACCGAAGCTCCATTCTTCAGTTGTCCCGGATTGGAACCTACCTTTTCACGAACTCATGTGTGATGCAATGTGGATTTTAGCGATTGGTTGCTGTTTAGGACAACGAAGATGAAGCATTTCAGCCTATACATTTATGCTAGCAAGATAATGACCTGAAGCTCAAATTTCATTTTTCTATAACATACGGGAAAGGAAATTGCTTGCCGTTGTATATGCTTGAAAGTTTTCGGCCATATCTTTGTCTTATCTAAATGCATTTGGTATACGGATCACTAGAATTTAAAGCTTCCGTATGAACAAACAAGACGCTATGCCGAGGTTTGCTCTGGTTGGTTCTTCTCCTACAAGAAAATTTTCTTATTTTTCTGTTTTTTTCCTCTTTTTTTTTTGCATTTTTATTTTGAGTTTAAATTTTTTTTTTTTGCTGATATCCACCATCGTGATAAAAAAGGAAGTGAGAACTTGCGGAGACCATTTATCTAGACTTGAGAATCCTTATAAGGATGTGTTAGAACACCAAAGTAATAAATGAAACATTTTCCTTTAGAAAACTCTTAGAGTTATTTCTAGTGAAAGTTACCACTGGTTTGCAGACTATAGCAAACTACCATGCAGGGAATTTTTTCATTAAGATGTTCAACTCAACTAAAGAGGAAGTTTTTTTAAGGACGTAACATTATTTCTTGGATCGATCCCTATCTTTTTCATTATTGTGTGGATCAATCATTTCGACGGTGTGGGCATGTAGGCAGGAAGAAGGAAGCTCTTAAGATCACTCAAAGCTTGTCTTGAAGGACCTTCCGGGGGCCTCTTAGTGCCAATCTCACCGCTCGAAAAGTATTTGATGCCGGTTTCTTTTGGCCTACAATATATCGAGATGCCCATACTATGATCAAATCATATGATTACGTGGTCAAAGAACAAGGCAAAATTTCACAACGTGATGAGATGCCTCAAACCGCTATCCAATTCCTCTCTTTAACGAGATAGATGAAGATGTCGAAAATGAGAACTCCAACGTCTTAGATTCCGATGAGCCAGTTTTACTTAACTCACCTTTGTCCGATAAGGTTGAGTGTTCCGATCCAGAAGACGAAATTAATGAGATCGATGCTTTTTTAGCCATGGAAGTTTCTTCGAATTTTGAGGAAGGTTATTTCGATTCAGAAGGAGACGTAATTTTTCTTAAGAATCTGCTTAGTGATGATACCACCCATAATCTTGCTCCCAAAGTGATTTCCGATCATGAACCAAAATAAGATGAATCCATTCATAATACTTCAATTACTTTTTCTCCAAGGAGTGATCCTCTTCACCATGAGTTCGCCGGTGAACTTATTACACTTCCTTTAAGGATTGTTCGTGAACATGAGGATTATCTTAATCGTATGACTTTGCTTTATGAGATTTCAACTTCCATGTCACAGGAAAATGTTCATGCTAATTCGAGTTCAATTATTGAGTCTCTTCTCGTATCTCCTATCCCCGTTGAGGATAGTGACCCCGTTCAAGAAGAGATCGATATTTTCCTCGTTCCAGATGATTTAATTACACCAGGTGTTGAGAATGATGATTCCGAAGATGAAGATAATGAGTTACCTAACCTTGATCATCAAGATAACCCATCATCTCCTCGTCCTCTACCGGAACCACTGGATGTTTGCTTAAATTTTAAGCCTGCTACGACCATGAGAAATGAAGATTTTAACCAAGGGGAAATTGTTTTATCCTTAAATGTTGAAGATATCAATTCCTTTACATTTGTCATTTGGACTTCTCTTATATTTTTCACCTACCCTCCATTTTTCACCTACCCCAAGGATTCTCCTTTATTCCTTTCAACAAGGAGTGAACACACCATTTTTGACCCCGTCATCTCTACTTTTCATTTTTCTCTTAAGCCAGTTTCATTTGCTCTTCCTAAGGACAAATGAATTCAGGGTTCGAGTCAAGCTAAGTGACTCGGTTACCAAAAACAAAACGCTTCGTGGAGGAGTACCACATCTTAGTCCCCCATTTTTCTATTTTTCTTTCTGCTTCTAATGTTTGGAAAGAGGCTTGTACTCTTCCGTTCCCTCTGTGTTTTTGTTTGTGCTTGTGATTGTTTGCAGGATAAGACCCAAAATTTCTGAAGACTCTCGTGTTCGATGTTTTGTCCCGGTCCACTCGAGCTCCCTATCCTTTGCTTATCATTAGTTTGGGGAAATCTGATATCCTTTCATCTTATCGATTCACGTTTATCTTTGCATAATTAATAAAACGGCTAGATTTGCGTAGAGACCCTGCCATAAACAATTTGTTGACAAGTTTCATTTTTAGTTAGGTGGAGGAAAATCATCGTATTTGATGTACCTACTTATTGTTTTGTTTCTCACGTACCCTGTTTTTCCCACCCCGTAATAATAGTAAAAATTTCAAAAATGTTTAAAATTTTTTAAGTTAATTTGTAGAAAAATATAAAAAAAAGGAAAAATAAATAAAAAATTAATAAAGTGTTTTTGTCATAATTTTTACTTTCCTTGCTGGTAAGAAATAAGAGTAAATTTTGACCCGATTGGCGCGTGGTTGAGCTCTAGCTTTTCCATAACTTTTAGGCTAGCGGTAGCGATTTGCTAAGAACGAAAAATGATTGAGTTAAGTATTGAGTAGAGAATGCTAAACAAGGATTAATTGGAAATCTTAAGAGCTCATGTATGTAATTTGTGGCTTTTTCTCCCATAAGCTCTATACCTGGACTAATATACATGCAGTTTTTGAATACTAAAACCTTAAATCACAAATTTTTATTTAATATATAGAAAAAATTTAGTCTTATTCAAATTTTATACTTGAATTTTTTCAAAAAGAAGTCTTCTTTAAATTAAATAAATATAATATTAACAAAAAATATGGAATGAAAATGGATAAAATGATAAAAGCTGTGGGCTGAAAAATTTTAAAAAAAAAAAAAAGTTTATTTTTTTTTTACTACCTATCTTGCCGGCTCACAACCGTTGTGGTAGTCTTCCAAAGAAAATCCCATAGTAAGAATAAATTAAAAAAAATCCGAGACTGATAAAAGTTTGCTGTCAATCTTTTGCCGGTCTCACAACCGATGTTGCAATCCGTTCTAAAAGGGTCGAGGGTTACAATTGCATAAATGTCTAAATAGTTAAATAAAATTAATAATTGACTTCTTTTTGTTAAATTTAAATATGCTTTTGCACTTTGACTATTCTATTTTATAAGCTATGAATATTTGGGAAACCTGAAAGTATTTAAAACCTAAGGTCCGTGAGTCCCGATACTAGTCTCTGTAGGGTGTCAAAAGCCGGTCACAATTAGCCGTGAGTTTTGGGATGTGCCAGACGAAATTCTGCTACATGATGAATCACGCCCTTTAAAACTCATTATTCTAAGGTGGAACGTAAAGCATATATTTGCAAAAAGTTGATCCATTGTTAGAAATCAAGATAGCACACTCACTTAAATATAATTAAATTTCGGGAGAAAAAAAACTTCAACAAGTTGCCAAATATGAAGTAGTGCAACGTCCTTACTGAAATTTACTGAGAATTTTGTTTTAAGCTGTAGTTTTGGGATAAGTGAAAAGTCCGGACGATGAATTTATCTTTTTTGGGGCAATTCTCGTAATCAGAAATGCATCTTGGATCTAATGATCCCTAACATTAGGAAAAAACGAAAGTCAAAATAATCTCACAAAAAAAGGAAAAGTTTTAGAAATGGGAAAAAGGGGTGTTTTATAACTTGTGAAAATTTCTTAATTTGTTCCACAAAAATCTTTGGTACTTTTTCAAAGGATTAGTTTGTGGTAATTTTGAAAGAGATTATTCGGTTATAAGGCATATAATATTGCGGAAGATGACACGCAATTCGCTAATTTGGGAAGTTTTTGCTATGTTTGAACAACATAGTCTATTTATATCAAAATAGACCCTTAAAAGACCAAAACTGTGCATAAAAAGCTTGTATATTGCTTGTTTTGTCATTCTTATTGTGTAGGTACGGATAAAGCAAAAATCGCAAGAGAATGGTTAAAACCGGGCAAACACGAACACGGGAATGGAAGAGCACGCAAAAAGCCAGGAGAAAGCTATCAAAGTTAAACCCTAGTCAACCTTCAGTCAACTTGGTCAACCAAAGTCAACATCACAAAAAGACAAAATCCCAAAGTTTCAAAATCAGTCCCTCATTTATATACCAATTCACAAAAATAACCCTTAGAGCCCTAACAGTGTTAACTTCTATTAATAGAAGTTAACACCCGTTACTTTCTTTATAACAAAAACAAACCCTGTCCCAAATTCATTATAACCCGGCCCAAGGCCCATTTCCCTTTTATAACCCAAGTCAAAGATTGGGTCAAACAAATCAAACGCCCCTTTTATAAAGAAGCAGGAAAAGTGGTTTTACCACTGTTCACCGTCTCCTTCATTTACCCTCTCAGTCAAAACATGGGGCAAATCCCAATTGAAGGACAAAAAGGATAATTCATGGGACAAAGTACACATGGGCAGAGTAATACATCATCAAACGCGCCCTATTGGCCTATCCCAACAAGGAATGCCACGTAGCTGAGAAGAAGCCACAAGTGGAATGTTTGGGATTTGCACTTGAGGTACTCACAGAAGTAACACAAAGGTGTCACATCACGGATTGCCACGCTGGCAATCCGTGTGAGCTCATAAGTGATCCAACGGTAGAAAGTGAGTACTCAATGATTGAAGAATGATCAAGGGCTATAATGATTGGGAGCATCTAACAACCTTGAGAGCCTAGAAGCTTCAGCTGGATGCTATAAATAGCCTCTCATCCTCACACACACGGTATATTTTTTTCTTTTCTAGTTTTTTAGCTTTTAGATTATTAAATTTAGCTTAAGCTTTTAAGTTTTAAGTAAATGTAATTTTCATTTAAAACGTTATAATTTCTTTTCAAGTAATGTAATACAAGCTTTTAAGATAATGAAATTTGAGTTTTACTTTTAATAAATTTTTCAAAAGCTCTTATAACTCTCACAAGTCCTATAAAGCTTTGTAATGAGCTATAATTCAGTCTTTAATTCACTTACACCTTAAAATCAGTTAATTACCTTGGATTATTTGGATTAGAAGCTTATGGAAGGGGAAGTCTAGCCATGTAATGATCTTCGCAAGGGACTTTACTAGCTTATCCATAAGGGATAATCTAGAGCTAAGTTAGATAAGCACAATTAAGCCTTTAGCCTTTGTTTTAGCTAAGAGGTTGTTAAGTTCTCCCTTTACTCTCCTGTTTTTAAATTTCTTAGTGTAATCTAGCTTATTTTGCTTAAATAATTGCTTATTGGTGCTTAAACTTATCTTATTTAAGCTTGTTGAACTTGATTTATAATCTGTTTTAGGCTTTAGTAGTATAGATCTTAGATTTTCATAATTTGTCTTAAGAATCCATAAAAATCCAAATATATTAGATTAGTTTATAGCTTATTGTTTCTGGCTTATTTGCTTATAGTTTTATGCTTATTAAAGTTGTTAAAATCCATTTGTTATCTGGTATTTAGGATTTAAACTCTTAATTTCTTTTTCATAAGCAAAAATGATTTTGTCTAGTTAAAGGGGTGGCTTGGCACAGCATACTAACTACAAGTTATTACCTGCTTGTGGCCTATTTGTCATTTGCATTAGATAAGGAAAAACAGATTAAGGCATTTTCTAGTTTCTTTTTAAGTAGGTTAAAATAGTTATTAGGTTTTCATTTTCAACAGAAGAGTAGCTTATATATCATAGTTTATAAGTTTGCATTTAGTTTTTAATTATTAGCTTATTAGGATATTTTTTTTAGCTGTCAAATAGCCTTTTGTCTTTCAGTTTCAAAGTTTACTAGCAGTACTAACATTAAGTTAGTACTGTTTGAGCTTATTAGGAAATTTCAGGCTCATTAGTTATTATCTAATAGCTTTTTAGGATAACTTCAGTCTTAGAAGTGCTTTTTGGTTCTTAGAATTTAGCTTATTTAGTTTCCTTAGACCAGCAGTATTAAGTCTAAAGCTAGCAGTACTAACTTAAAAGTTAGTACTGCTGTGCTTATTTAAGTTCTTTCCCTTTTATTATTTCGCTCTTTTCTAGCTTATTTAAGGGCTTTTCATAAAAAATTATTGCTTTTATCAAAATTGCTTTAATTTTCAATCTTTTTCTACAAACTCTGGTTCTAAACTTTTTCAAAAAATAAAAAAAATTGCAAAAGAAAGCCTGTGGACTCGAAACCCACGACCTCAATGACACACCCATGAGTCTTTAACCCCATTAGTGCTACATTACTCCTCCTTCAGTTTTCTTTTCATCTTTTCTTTTTACACATTTTAGTTTTAAACTTTTTGCGTTTTTAGTTAAAATTTTGATTTCCCGTCATTTGTCTACATGCTAAATTGTTATAATTTGCTTATTTCAAATTGTTAAAGTAGATAACCAAATCAACTATTGTTTCCTATTCAAATCACTATCCAAACTAAAGCGAGGATTCAATTTCACAAGTCGTTGGGGAAACGACCCGGGTGATCATACTTCCCGGTTAAATATACGTATTATATTATATTATATATATTTTGAAGAATTTCCTTTTTGCCTTTGTCCTCAAGGGTAAATTGGTAATTTTCCATCGTATTATATATTTTATATTTTACGTGTGTTGAAATTACGTGAATCAATTTTTGGCGCCGCTGCCGGGGATTTGTAATTACGATTCTCTCGTTTGAAGTTTGTTGATATTAATTTGAAGACCCTTTCATTTTTGAAAGTTTTGTTTTTGTTAAAAAATAAAAAATAAAAAACATTATAAAATATAAAAAGTAAAAAATATTTTCTTTTTCTTTTTAGTATAATTATCATTTAAAAAAAAGAATTAAAAAATTAAAAAATTTCCTTAAAAAAATAAAATAAACAAAGTTGGTAAAAGAACACCAACAAATAATACCTTTAATTGAGGTATTATCCATTAGTAAGTTCCCAACTCGAATCAAAGATTTAAAAACTTGCCCATTTTGTAGTCATTTACAAAAATACTGCTCACCATTAAAAAGTAAAAATTTTTTAAGAGCTATCCGTGAAGTAAAAATATGATTATTTGGGTTAAAGTTTGTCTTCTCGTTATCCGTTAATTTAGTTTGTTTTTAATAAAAAATAAAAAATAAAAAATTAGTTTAAATATTCTTTTTCTAATTTGTGCATGCGCACTCGTTCTCAAACCCGCAATCGTAACCGTCAACAACAAAGCCAACAGGCTGTTTGTTTCAGAACACCCATTTCATATAGAAGACTACTTTTGATAATCCTCCGTAGTTCCGATGGCTTGATAACCGGAGCTATGGCACAAGTTGCTCCAAGCACCCACCGAGGGTTCACGATGATGCAAACGTACTTCCCGAAAAGAGTTCAATCATGCTAACTTGAGTTAAAGCTGGCTTGGATCAATCTTGTATAAAACAAACAGTTTTTCGTACATGATAAAGAGATCCAATGCTCACGATCCGTTATTTCAAATATATTACTTCAACAATGAGATTCCCGAACGTCCCGAGCACGTCAATTAAGCTTATGCTTTTTCCATTTTCTCTTGAAGGTTCAGCCCGGATTTGGCTAGAAAAAGAACCTCCTCGATCAATTTTGACATGGGATGATCTTGTTTCAAAATTCATTAATCAATTCTTTCCTCCTTCAAAAACGACAAATCTCATAACGAGATGCACAGATTTCAACAAAGATTTGACGAATCTTTTACGAGGCTTGGGATCGATTTAATGACCTTACTTCGCGCAAGCCCCACATCACACGGATTTCTGAACTACATCAGCTAGATACATTTTACAATGCTTTGAATGCTAATGATCAAGAACTCGTTGAATTTTGCTGCGGGTGGAAACTTTTTGGATAAGATGCCTCGTGAATGCTTAGAATTATCGAGAGTAAATCCAAGGTTCGTAATTCGCCGAAATACAAGGCAGTCGTTTCAAAGTAAGTACGAATTCATCAACTCCCGAATTTCACCATATGTTGCTAGCTTTACAACCGAAAGTTTCTAGAAACTTAAAATTTTGATGTAGACTATGCTTATCGACAAACAAGAAAGCCCAAGCGTCCCCATCTAATAAAATCGGATATCCGAGCAAAGTTTGGTGAAACTTTGTGGAGGTGCTCATACCATATAGAAAGTTTCCAGCCACCGATGGCAACGTTTATCAAGAGAACAACATTCAGGATTAAAACGTAACACAACTTTTAATCAAGGAAATACCAATTCTAGACCTCCGATGGTTTTTCACAACCAAATCCGACCTCCTGGTTTTCCTCCGATTCAAAACAATCAAAACCGTTTCAATCAAAATCAGGAAATAATTTCAATCAAGGAACAATTTCAACAAAATCGAGAACAATTTCAATCAAAAAACCGTGGAAGTAATTTTAACCAAGGACAAGTTTACCAACCTCCAACTAATCAACCACCAGTTTATCAAACTCCTACCCCGCAAATGCAAGGTGTTTCAAATACGGATTTTGAGAATTATGTCAAGGCTAATGATGTTTTGAGTATACTGAATATGCAAAATCTGGGTCAAGGGATTACAAAACCAGATGACAAATATGAACAGAAATGCATTCTAAATTCCATAGAACTAATACCGCTTCATCTTCAAATTCAGGTACTCTTCCAAGTCAAACCGTAACCAACCCTCGCGAGCATGTTAATGCTATCACCACACGAAGTGGTAAAACCTGTGAAGGACCTTCGACTCCTCTTGTTCCTACTTCAGTTGTTTCTACTCCTCAAAAGGAACCCGAACAAGACCCAAAGACGTCAATGGACAAAGTGCAAAAATCAGGTTCAGAGAGTACCGCAACAAGTCCACCTCCGAGGATCATGATCCATTATATTATAATTCGAAACCAAATCTAAGAAACTGTTCAAGAGCATATTTCTCCAGAATCCTAATCATATCAAACCAACTTGATATTCCCATACCCGAGAGGAAGAATGGTAAGAGAGAATGAAAAACCCATGCTCATTATTGAGCAGGTTTATGAAGTTTTTTAAACAACTACGTTTAGAAATTGGTTTAAAAGATGCTCTCATTGAAATGCCAAAATTCAACAAATGGTTAAGCACTTTATTGAGAAACAAAGAGAAACTAATTAAATCGTCCATCACCAACGTAAAGCTGAAATGTTCTGCTACTCATCTGAACAAAGTTCCTGAAGAAAACACACGAAGATCCCAGAAATTTTCTTATTCCGTGTGCTTTACAAACTTGATAGGGAACCTAATGCTTTACAGATTACGGAGCTAGCTAGAGTCTTTACCTCCTTTTATCTACAAGCAACTTGGGCTTGGAGCTTTGAAACCCACCCGAATGACACTCGAGCTTGCTAACCGTTCCGTTAACTCAGCCCAATGGCATAAGCCGAGGATGTTGTAGTTAAGTAGATGGTTCGCACTTTACTTGCTGAATTTTGTTGTTGTTAATTTTGAACCATACCCAAGAGTGCTTATTATTTTTATGGGAAGACCTTTCCATCGCACTGCAAAAGTCTCTCATTGACTTATACTGAGTAAAAATTAACATTAATAGTGGGAAATAGAATGAACTAGTCTTTTATGCTGAAAAATCAGAGAAAAGCCAAGAATAATCAAATTTGCCCACGATGCAAATATTGTCATTGATTTTTCGAAAGATGAGCCATTTTAGTGACATAAATTACCATTCACTAATCAATTCCGATGCTCTTACCGCCTAGTTCTTCTCTGGGTGAAGGAACAAGTGATAATCTTGAGGAGTTCGCCGATGAACTCACTCTTCTTAAAAAAGGTGTTCAAGAAGAAAATTTTCAAGTTTATTCAAACCCTCTTTTCGAATTTGATGATAACTTTACCTCCAGCAACGTAAATCCTCTCTTTTAATGAGATGGATGAAAGTTCGAAAACGAGAAATACCAAAGTTTCAACTTCCGATGAACCATTTTTACTTAACACACCTTTGTCCCGATAAGGTTGATTGTTTCCGATCAAGGACGAAATTGATGAGTTCGAAGCTTTTCTGGCTATGAAATTTCAATGATTATGAAGAAGTTTATTTTGACTCGGAAGGAGATGTTACTTTTTTCTGAAAGCTTGTTTGTGAAGATACCCACCATACTCTCTCTCTGAAGGGAATTTCGATCATGAACCAAACAAAATGAATCCATCCCTAATTCCGTCTTTTTTCTTTTCTCCAATTAGTGATTCTCTTCACCCTGTATTCGCCGGTGAACTTTACACTTCCTTCTAGGTATGTTCGTAAAACATGAGGAAGTTCTTAGTCTTATGTCCCTTGCTTTGTGAGATTTCAACTTCCCATTCACAGGAAAATATTTTATGTACTCCAAGTTTCAAATAACACATCACCAGACCCCGATCAAGAAAGAAGATCGATATTCTCCTCGATCCCGATGATTTTAATTCTACCAGGAGTTGAGAACGATGATTCCTGAAGATGAAGATAATTCTACTTTACTTCTCGAACATGAGTCACCCAACCTTGATCATCAAGACAACCCGTCATCTCCTCGAACCTCCACCGAACCCACCGGATGTTTGCTGTTATTTTAATCCCGATACGGGCCATTAAGAATGATTTAACCTAGGAGAAAATGTTTTATTCCTAAATCTGAAGATGTCAATTCCTTCACATTTTTCATTTGGACTTTTCTTCCATTTTTCACCTACCTAAGGATCTCCTTTTAAGTCCTATCAACAAGAGTGAAGACACCATTTTTGACCCCAAGTTCATCTCTACTTTTCATTTCTTCCTCTTAACCATTTCAATTGAGGATTCTCCTGTTATTCTCTGTCTTAGAAATGAGAAACTCGTTTTTGACCCTGACATCTCTACTATTCATTTTTCTCTTAAGTCAGTTCCATTTGCTATCCCTAAGGACGAATGAATTCAGGGATCGAGTCAAGCTATGTGACTCGGTTACAAAAAACAAAGCGCTTCGTGGGAGGCACCCCATGCTTATCCATTTTCTATTTTTCTTTAAAGTGTTGTGAGGAGGCTTGTACTCTTCCGTTCTTTGAGTTTGTTGTTTGTACTTGTGATTGTTTGCAGGATGAACCCAAATTTTCTGAAGACTCTCATGTTCGGTGCTTTGTCCCGGTTCACTCGAGCTTCCTAGCTTTGTTTGCAATTAGTTTGGGGAAATCCGATATCCTTTCATCTTATCGATTCACGTTTATCTTTGCATAATTAATCAACGGCTTAGATTTGCATACAGACCCGCCTTAAACATTGAGGACAATGTTTCATTTTAGTTTGGGGAGGGAATCTATCGATTTGATGTTGCCTACTTATTGTTTTGTTCTCACGTACCCCGTTTTCCCACAAAAATTTCAAATTTTTTAAAAATTTTTAAGTTTTATTTGTAGAAAAGTATAAATAAAATAAGTGTTTTTGTCACAATTTTGACTTTCTTGCTGGGTAAGAATAAGAGTAAATTTTGACCAGATCGAGCGTGTTGAGCTCTAGCTTGTTCCTTAACTTTTAGGCTAAGCGTTCGCTATTTTGCGAAGAACGAAAAATGATAAGTATGAGTAGGAGGCTAAACAAAGATTATTTGGAAATATTAAGAGCTCATGTATGTAACTTGTTGCTTTTTCTCCCATAAGCTCTTAACCGGATTAATATACGTGCTGTTCTTGGAGATTAAACTTAAATCAACAATTTTTATGTAATATATAGCAAAAAATTTAGTCTTAGTTCAAATTTATACTTGAATTTTTCAAAAAGAAGTCTTCTTTAAATAAGTTTAGTTAAAAAGTATATATATATATATATATATATAATATTATAATAAAAGTTGTGGGTTGATAAAAGTTTACTACCTCTTGCCGGCTCACAACCGATGTGGTAGTCTTCAAAAGAAAGCCCATAGTAAGAATAAAGATCTGAGACTGATAAAAGTTTGCTGCATCTTGCCGGCTCACAACCGATGTTGCAGCCTTCTAAAAGGTCGAGGGTTACAATTGCATAAATGTCTAAATAGTTAAATTAAATTAATAATTGACTTCTTTTTGTTAAATTCAAATATGCTTTTGCACTTTGACTATTCTATTTTATAAGCTATGAATATTCGGGAAACCTGAGAGTTTTTGAAACCTAAGGTCTGTGAGTCCCGATACTAGTCTCTGTGGGGTGTCAAAAGCCTGGTCACTTAGCCGCAAGGTTGGGATGTGCCGAGACGAAAGTCGCTACATGGGATGATCTCGCCTTTAAACTCATTATTCTAAAGTGGAACGTAAAGCATAGTATGTTGCAAAAAGTTGATCCATGGTTGAAATTCAAGATAGCACACTCACTTAAGATATAACAAACGTCGGGAGTGAAAAGTTCACAAGTTGCAAATATGAGTAGTGTTAGCATCCTACTGATTTTAGATGTGATTTGTTTTAAGTTGGTTTGGATAAGTGAAAATATCGGGAACGAGAAATTTATCCTTTTTGGGGCATTATCGGATTCAAAAATGGCATACTGTGTTTCTATGATCCCTAACAGTTATGGAAATAACGAAAGTCAAAATAATATTATTAAAAAAAAGTTTTAGAAAATGGGAAATAGGGGTGTTTTATAACTTGTGATTTCTTAGCTCTCTCAACAAAAATCTTTGCTACTTTTCAAAGGTTTAGTTTGGGGAAGTTTCGAGGTTTTTGGTTCTGAGGCATAAATATTGGTGAGACATCAATCGTTTAGTTTGGGGAATTTTGATATGTGTGAAAACACATATCCGTTTATATCAAAAATAACCCTTAAAAGACCAAAACTGTGCATAAAATGCTTGTATATTGCTTGTTTTGTCTTTCTCATTGTGTAGGTACGGATAAAGCAAAAATCACAAGAAAACGGTCAAAACCGGACAAACACGGACACGAGGAACGGAAGAGCACAAAAGAAGCCGGGGATTAAAAAGCCAAAGTCAAAAAGTCAACCAATGGTCAAACCTTGGTCAACTCAAGTCAAACAGTCAAAGTCAACACTAGAAGACAAAGACCCCAAAGTTACAATACTAGTCCCTCAAGTTTTCAAAGTTACACAAATGATCCCTAAGCTTAAATGGGCCTAATCTTATCAAAAACAATACCCGGATCCAAAGCCCAAAACCTCGGCCCAAACTCTAAAACCCTAACCCTTTTATATAAAAGTCCAGGGACCAATCTTGCCCTATTTGAAAGATCATTTACACCTACACAAACACAAGGACCAGACTTGCCATTTGCCCAAACTTACCCCATTTACCCCCCTCAATCAAAAATAGGCTCGAAAAGAGGTTGAACATTATTCACCGTCTCTTTCATTTCACCCCATGGGTAAATCAGAGGGCTTTAGCATATTGAAGGTTCAAAAGAGTAATTCAAGGGTTCAAGATCAAGATGGCAAGGTTAACACATCATCAAAGGTCCTGATTGGTCATAACCCATCAAGGGAATGACACGTTGGATGCTTAAAAACACACAAGGAATGGATTAATATCACTGGATGTACTCAGAGAGAAAGCACAAAGTCACATCACACGGATTGCCACGCTGACAATCCGTGTGATTACCAAAGAGATCCAAGGGACGAAAGCAAGGATCCAATGATGAGTAAGATCTAACGGCCAAGGATTGAGAAAGGAGTAACAACCAGGGATGCTAGAAGGTTCACCAACGGGCTATAAATAAGCACACACCTCTCACACACAAGAAGTTTCATTTTTCTTTTTCACCTAGTTTAGCTTTTAGTTTTTTTAATAGCTTATTGTAATTTACTTTTAAAATCAATTGTAATCTCTTTCAGTAATGTAATCACTCCTTTTCAGTTAATGAAATCTAGTTTTTCCTTTAATCAATTGTGATAAGCTCACAATAAGCTCATTTCAGCTCTCTTAGACTCTAAGCTAAGATTGAGTTTTAATCGAGACATTTAATCTACTTTAATCCTAAAATCAGCTTAAAACATTGGATATTGGACTTATTAAGCTTATGGAAGTGGAGCTAGATTTGGAAGAGCTCCCAAGTACTTAACTGGCTTATCTTTGATAAGCCAGAGCAGTAGATAAGCTCATAGAGCCTTTTTGTCTTTGTTTAGCTAAGACACATTGTAAGTTTTCTTTTATTTCATTATGTCTTTTAATTCCTAGTCTAATGCTTGGTTAGTTGCTTATTAGTTGTGCTTATTTGCTTATTTAGTTTCATTTGTGCTTATTATTGTTAGTTCGTACATAATAATCATGTTTGCCATCTGTTTTTAGTGATTGTAGATTAGATCTTAGTTTTCTTCATATTATCTTAAAAATCAAAAAAAAAACCAAAAAAATAGTTAAGCATAGTGTAGATCTTTAATTCTAGCCTAGTTAATTGTTGATTTATGTTTGTTAGGTTTGTTATAAGCTTCTAGTAATCTGGTAATAAGATTATGTTAACTAGTTTTTGAAATTTCTAGCTTAAGCAAAATCTGTCAACATTTAAGGGGTGTTTGGATTAAGGGTGTTTGACTGTTTAAAGTCAAAGAGACTTGGTGATTTTACTTTGGTTAGTTGTATCTTCATATTTGATAGAGATTGAAAAAAGTTTAAAGGATTAAAATAAGTTTGAAAGGATTTTGTAGCTTAATATCTTTGTGTCTGCACCAGGGTACTTTTTCACTATTATTTGCTTGCTAAAATTTTGATCCAAGCCTCTTTAGCTTGGTTAGTGTTTGCTTTGTTATTTAACACACTCAAATAGAGTGTGTTGTGCAGGAAAACCATTAAGGTTACTTGCATTCTTGTTTTAGCACTTTTTGTCAAAGTACACCAGTAGGTGTAGTACTACTGTCTTTTGAGTTTCTTTTAGGCTAGCTTTATTAGGATTTAGAGTCTTAAATTCAGTAGGAAATTAGTTAACATATAGCTTAATTTAGAATTAAACTTGTTTTGCAATTCCTAGCTTAAATACTTAGTTTAATTTAGCCTTAAAATTCATAAAAATCCAAAAAGGCCAAAAACAGTAGTAAGAAAAAGTAGCTTTTTAAATTTTGATTTTTAGCTTGTAGTAGTTGATTTTATAATTAGAATTTATAGTCTATAAGCTGATTGTTAAGTTTGCAAAAGCTCAGGTTCATTAATAGCTTATTACTCATTCTAGCTTAAGTAAATTTTGAGTTTTTTAAGTTGCTTTCTAAGTTTGCTGTCTTGATCTATAAATTCAGCTAGCTTTTAGTGTTTAAAGTTTAATTAGCTTTTCATTTTTAGATTATAGATATTATTAGCTTCTAGGAACAGTTTTTGGTTTTGCATTTGAGCTTAAATTGAAGTGTGTGCAAGTGATTTAGTAAAAACAAGCTTTTAAGCTCTCAAAGTACCACTTTCTGTGGTCAGCTTATTCAAACAGCTTTTGAAAGCTTATTTCTCACTTTCAGCTTACACTTCTTTTATTAAAAGTACTTAGAATTATGTGCTTAATAGGTTTGAGCTTTTGGTTTTGAAAAATAAAAAAAGGTGCAAAAAGGGTGTTGCCAGACTCGAACCCACGACCTCTCCCACACAATACACACGTCTTACCAGTTTGCTTCAATAGCTCATCCAACCATTACTTGCACAATAAATTCTTTATATTCATTTTGGCTTTATAAGCCCAATAAGCTGTTAAGCTTATTTCGTGGCTTATTTTATAAGCTTCAATCTCGGGCTTATTTTTCCTAGGATTTAGATAGTACAAGCTATTTTCTGTCATTTTTCTAGAATTTTTAGAGTTAATTTAGTATTTTTAATCATTTATTTTCATTAAAAACTTTAAAAAAATCATAAAAAATAGAAAAATAATCAAAAAAATATAAATCTTTTTTAGAAAATTTTCTTTTATCCTAAAGTTCATAGGAAAATTAGTTTTGCTTTCGTAGGGTTTAAATTGCAAAATTTCGTTTTCTAAAGAACGGGATTCGTTTTCGTTTTCATTTTTCGTGTTTTAACGTTCATTTTAACTCCGTTTTTGTTCTAGTTTTCTTTAAACTTACTTTTTAGTCAATTTAAGTCCATTTAAAAAGAAAAACTCAATTTAGGTTTAATTTTATAAATTTAGGGTTTGTAGCTTCCGTTTAAGGTTCCCGTTTTGCGTTTTTAGTTAAAATTTAAATTCTCGTTGTTTGTTTTCATGCTTAATAGTTAGAGCTTGCTAATTTTAATTGTTAAAAGTAGATAATCAAATCAACTATTGTTTCCCATTCAAATCATTGTCCAAGCATCAAACGTAGTCTCAATTTCACAAATCGTTGGGGAAAACGACCCGGGGAATCATACTTCCCGGTTAAGATACGTATTATATTATATTATATATATTTTGAAGAATTTCCTTTTCACCTTTGTCCTCAAGGGTAATTTGGTAAATTTTCCATAGTATTATATATATATTATATATTTTACGCGTATCACTTACTTTGCTCTGTATTCCTTCCTCCACTGCTTAGGTACCTTTTTCTTCCCTTCTTATATTTAAATTATGGCTAAGAGAGAGATATGGATCTGTACCACTCCACACTCCCGACTCACCCAGGATGACTTAAACGAGTTGATCATTAAGTATAAGATTCCTCGTGACCTTCACCCTCGGCTTCCTTTAGAAGAATTTATGATTTTCGAACTTTCGGATGAATGTTATTGGTGTGTATCATCGTATTTTCGATTTTTCTGGTGTTCGTATTCCTTTCTCCTCCTTCCTTCTTGCCCTTATCAAGCATTACAAGGTTCATTTTACTCAGCTGGGTCCTTTGGGTTTAAACAAGGTTATTACTTTTGAAGTGCTTTGTCGGTCTTTGCAGATAGAGCCGACAGTGACGTTGTTTCGAGTCTTCCAGACTCTTTGCAAACAAGGGGATTGGTTTTCCTTTGCTAAGCGTCATGCCCAGTCTTCGGTTTGCATTGACAATAATCGTTCTTGCATGAAGTATTGGAAGAGTGGCTTCTTTCTTATCGATCGGAGGGCCATTCATGATTACATGACCTGAAGGCACCCCAATTCAGCGATTGTTGACCCTAAGCATGTTGCTGGTTCTTATAGAATGGCTGATGTGCGCCGTTTGAGCACACATGTGATGAAACTGGGGGATATGCCCGAGGGGGTGTTAGTCTTGTCCGGGTTGAGTCGTGTTTGGAAGAGTCGGACTTATGATCCGCTACTCCGGGGTACCTATGGAAATGGTATGGAGGTGGGTTTTAACTGTTTTTGCTGTCTTTATTTTGTGTACATTTTACTGATCCTTATTTCTCTTTTGTGTAGTTATGGGTATTCACGATTTTCTCTGTTAGCCTGAGTGGACTGGTGCTGAAGTTCAAGAGGAGCCCCATCATGACATTAGACCAACCCTGTTGAGGCTCCCATTTTACTGTACTCCCCTGCCACTGTTGATGCTGTTGTCCCGGATCCTACTCCGGGGGATATTGCTACCAACAATCCTAGTGCTAAGGTTATTGCTAAGGCTGAAGCTTCCCAGAAGCAAAAAGCCTCTACTTCTGGTGCTACTTTAGGCCATGTTAATAAGCGTACTAGGTCTGATGTGGCCTAATCTTCCGGTAGTACTACCCGTCCTAATTTGTTTGCTAATGATGCTGGTTTAGAAAGTGATGATGATGATGATGCCTGCTATGAGATTCTGATAGTTACTGCCATTCGTTCTGCTGTTGTGATTCCTCCTTCAGGGAACCAGAGTGGAGGCTCTACTGCCCCCGCTGATGAAGACCCTAATAACCGAGGTATTTGTCTCTTTCTTTGACTTATTTATGTTTTTTGCTATCTCCTTTTGTCTAATATATATATATATATATATATATATATATATATATATATATACATATATATATATTTACAGATTCCCAAGGAAAGGGCATCATGACTAATACTGATGCTGCTGATGCACCATCTTTGGTGCTAGTCGTCCGCGGGTCTCCTTTGGTCTTGCACCTTCTTTCAGAGAGCTTTCTGGAGATGCCATTCATAGAGATTTTGTTAGGATTTCGTTTCATGTGATGACATTACAGAATTACCATAGTTTAACATACCACCATATGTAGGGACTAAAGTTGTCAACTTAGCATACCTATATATGAGATGGTGGTATAAATACCCCTCCATTGCTTCCATGGAGGGGTGTGACTCTTGTAATAATTTCACTTTTCATTCTATTTTACACACACTAGTTTCTCCCTCTACTCTCTCTCTCTAAACATGACTACCATATGGTTTGATTCACCAAGACCACCAGATCAATGATTCTTTTAAATTTAACAATTGGTATCAAGAGCCATGGTTACACTCTTGGGTCAGGTTACATTTTATGGTCCAGTTTGGTCTCAAATTTGTCATTTTTGTTATTGTGGTGTGTTGATTTGGGGCTGTTAGATTTTTTTAGCTTTTAACAGCTTTTTGCGTGGGCTGATTTTCTAGAAAAAGCCACGAATTGATTTTATGTGTTGTTGGTTGGATCTGCTGCTAGTATAACAGTTTTGTCTCAAGTTTTTGTTAAGTTGTTTTTTTGTGGTACTTTTATGTTCCAAAACAAGCAGATTTGGTATAATTTTTTTCATAGCTTTTATAAGCTTATCTTACCAGTCTTATTTGCAAGTTATTCAGTCTTATGGACAACTTATTCAGTCTTGAAGCTTATTTGCTTATTTCGAAACTTGTTGGGTAGTATTTTCTTGCCAACGAGTTGATGAAATGGTCAGGGAACAAGATCCACATTTTATGCTGAAAAGGACAAGATTTTTTTTTTGCTAAAAGACAAAAAATAACAGGGTAGCGAGTTGAAGATCTAGCGAGTTGGCCAAAAGCTTTAGCGAATTGGGGTACAGGTACAATGAAGACAAAATCTCTAAGCCAAACACAAACGAAACGCTGCCCAAATTTTCTCTAAGTAGCGAGTTGTCAAAGAGTAGCTATTTGAGCTTAGCGAGTTGTCAGAAATAGCGAGTTGCTTGGCAGCGAGTTACTACCACAAAACCCAAACCGAGTCAACTCGGTATTTACCGAGTTGACATGGGTCAACTCAGTGAGTCAGGCACTAGATCAAGACCAATAGAAAAGAACAGATTAAGAAAGAAAATACTCACCGAGTTTAACCATAACCATCCATTTCAACAATCATCAACTACAACCACGTACCAATTACAACATCTACAACAATCATCAAACTCAGCCAACTACAACATATCAAATCCAAATCCAAAAAAAAATCCTAAAACCATCGTCATAATTTCAACAACAAATCCACTATCTAAACTCATAACCCATCGTCACTAACTCAACTCAACAACAAAACCAATCTAATAAATCACATCTTCATCACCATCATTGGCTCAAAACTTAAATAGAAAAGAAAAATGATCTTGGATTTGTTTCATGCGTATGTTACATTAATTCCATGACCTTAAAAGATCCATTACACGAATGAAATAATCATCATCGATCTATGTAGGTTACAAAACCCAATTGTTATACGAAATTAAAGATATGTCTTATAACAAATCTGTTATAAGCTATGTTTCTTTCGATTAAAACACAAGTCGACACCTACCTTAGACCCTCCAAAGGATCTTGTAGCCGAATATTTTGCTTCTTCTTCATGGTTTTGTTCTTGTTGAGGCCCGAAT
Source organism: Tanacetum coccineum (assembly GCA_026074375.1). Lineage (NCBI taxonomy): Eukaryota > Viridiplantae > Streptophyta > Magnoliopsida > Asterales > Asteraceae > Tanacetum > Tanacetum coccineum. The sequence continues at coordinate 63,929 of BQNB010012408.1, forward strand.
TATAATAAGAAGTGTAAGGGTGGACTTGTACTTATAGGATGATTGAAAGGTGATTGTTTGTCTCTCTCATGAGTACTTTGATTTTTAGGAACAAAACTGATTGGGAGTTTTTGTGTTAATCGGTATGGAAGAGTTAAGGAGATGAGATTGATATAAGATTGGAGTTGTTGCTGTATTTCATTCATGTTTTTGGGAAGAGATGGTAACGTGACTACGCACTTTTGTGGTTAGGGTTATCTGTGTGTAAGATTAGGGATTTACTACCCTAATTATAATGTGAGATTTGTGGGCTGGGTAATTCTGCACTTATCAAAAGTTATTGGGCCGTGTTTTTGTTGGTTTTAAGATAGTATTCGTTTGATGTTGGGTTGGAGGTTTAACTAATTCTTGATATGGGCCTAGTATAATTAGGGAATGGATTGTGGGCTCTACATGAATTTGAGTCATTGTTTATTTTTAGGATCCGAACAGTGTTATCATTGGGCTTAAATGATTATAACTCAAAATTTAACTGATGAATTGGGCTGATTATCAAATATCCGAATTTCTAATGTTAGTACTTGAATTTGTTGGATGGCGTTTAGCATAAATATGATTAATGGTTATACTTGAAGCTAAAGTGACAAACATATTCGTGGCAAGACCGAGATCAATATTTTAAAGAATCATGGAGCTAAAAAATTTTAATGGCTAGACTTGACATTAATTTTTCTAAGTGACTACGAAGTTTATTGGGTATCACTTATTTAAGATTGAAGTTGGATTTCACGAAGGCGTGTTCTTATTTTATCTTGAAGTCGGGGTTGGTTGGATGCATGATTTCAATGATAACTTGCTCAAGCTTAAGATTTAAGTTGAAGACTTGGGTTATCTAGTTACCAGCAGTCAAGGTGGATGGTTGAAGACCTGGATAACTATCACTTAAAGGAGTTACATTGTAGTACTCAATGTCACACGCTGAAGACGTTGTAGATAGTCGCAAGAGGTGATGAAAGTCTCATACTTTGGTGAGGTATTGAGTACTAAGAGATTTTCTTGGAGTACAAATTCTCTACACCGTTCTTCCAACATTTGTGCAAGTTTAAGTCACAAGAACAGGAAATTCTACTTCAATTTCAAGTTTAGTATATCAGGTTTACTCCATTAGTGGTCACTTCAAATAGCCTACAAAGGGGTTGGTAAAGATAGTCAAAGAGAGTTAATGAGTAGAGATTTGATCAGCAGTTGATTCTCACAAGATACATTTGAGCTAATTTTATTCTTCTCATAAGATTTCAAGTAGATGTGCGTACAATGTTTTGCTGATTCTGATGTATCAAAACCAGCAAGAGGGAAGGAGACATACATCTGAACGCATAACGAGTACACGTGACGAACTTCTTGTCTTTTTCTTAATTTAGGTCATTCCGGGAAGACTAATGTCATAACCGCAGAGAAAATCTGTGTTTTAACTCGTGGCTTTTGGTGTACCATTCCAACTACATGGGGGAAGAGATGTAAGAAACAGTTTCTGATGATAAAAGAGGTACATAATGGTATGGTGATTCCTCTAGATAGTCAGTATCCTGCAGGAAGAAATGAGTTCATCCGGGACTTAGTTGACTTTGGTGTTATCATTTCGACTACTTGGAGGGTTTAATTGTCAACATCCGGGACTTAGCTAACCTTGGGTGTTACAAGAAATATCATCATTATCCTGAAGGAAGGAATGCGCACGTCCGGGACTTAATTGACTTTGACGCTACGATTTCGACTTCATGAATGGGATAGAGTGTGTACTTTGGGTTTTTGAGCTTCATATAATGAGACTGGTAGCATCTCTTCAACTACATGGGGGAAGAGATCTCTTGATACTTTTGGTATGCATTACTTGAGCTTCCAGCGTGGAAGAAATGTGAGAAGAATTATTCAAGCGTGAGAAGATACGTTGCTGATCTATTTGATGATTCCCCAAACAGTTAATCACTAAGCTTATTATCAAAGGAGCAATATTTGATGTGGTTTGCTACTAATTCCGCTGTGCACTTAATTATTCTAAGCTTGAAAGAAAGCTTTAAAACTGCTCAAGAGAGGATTGCTTGTTTGGGGGGAAGCTTTGAAAGCTTCTAAATGAAGAATATGTGGCATGAATTAGGGGGAAGCTAATTCAGAAGCTTCTCCTTAACCAGAAGTGTATGGGTTACTTAGTTCGTGCCTATTACAGTATTTCTCCTACAAGGTACTACAAAGATGATTCGTGTTGGAGTGTAGACTTGAAGTCAAAGGCCACAGAAGACATCATCAGCATTGGAAGCTTCTTGGAAGCTCTTGTTCTTAATCATTATGTACTTGTTAGGAAAATATTATAAGTAATTCCGTATATCGTCCCATGGGAGAAGATTGTTAGGATTTCGTTTTATGTAACGACATTACGGAATTACCATAGTTTAACATACCACCATATGTAGGGACTAAAGTTGTCAACTTAGCATACCTATGTATTAGATGGTGGTATAAATACCCCTCCATTACTTCCATGGAGGGGTGAGACTCTTGTAATAATTTCACTTTTCATTCTATTTTACACACACTAGTTTCCCCCTCTACTCTCTCTCGCTCTAAACATGACTACCATATAGTTTGATTCACCAAGACCACCAGATCAATGATTCTTTTAAATTTAACAGATTTCTTTCCATTCTCCTCTGGTCCATATTATGCCACTTATCCTGAAGGTGGTATTACTGAGAATTACGAGTTTACTCGTGAGGAGTGGGATGCTCCTCACCAGCCTACTCTGACGGTTCTAACCAAGGAAGTTTTTAATGATTGATGTGTGTTTTCCAAGCATTAAATTTATAATAACTAGAAATACCTATTTTTACAAAAAACACAACACTCGGGCAAGTATACCCTATCGAGTGTAATATAGTATTAGGTAAGTCCGGGTCGGTCTATGAGAATTGAAGTCTTCATAGTTCGTAATTAAAGTGCTAAGGTTAATAAGATTGTCACGGATCAAATTAACCAACTCTTGCATATATCGAATATTGTAAAGAAAGCAATAAAAGGATGATTCAAGCAAATGATTAAAGTATGTTTGTTTAGGCAATGATCACTAAGAAAATGATATGTTTAGGATAGTGTTTATAAGTTTAGAGAATAAAGATATCACAAGTTATAAATCCTTTCGGCCTTTAAACGTATCTAGTGATTATATCGATTAATAACAACAAATCCTTTCGACCTTTATAAGTTATTATAACTAATATATTACGTAGAATGATTAAACACGTATATAAAAGAACCCCTTCGGCCTATATTCTTGTATAAAATATGTTTTACCAATTCAATAAACACATATCTAAACGCTCCCTAACCAAGATCACATATTGCCCAAACAAACACAAGATGATTACTCCATGATCAAAGAAGTAACAAAACGCATAACATTCATTATGAATTCAGTAAAGATCATATTCAAAAGAGTAACAAGGATTACACCGATTCCAAGAGAAAATGATGGTGATTTCATAAGAATTTCCAAAGAACACTTTATTATATTTAAAGTAAACCCGGAAACTATGAACAATTCTGTCATAATAGCCTATAGCTTCGAATTACACTTCACTACTACTTCCTTGGATGGATTAAAACATGGGAATTATTGATGAACATCAAGCAAGTTCATCCAATTCTTCAAGAACTTCTCCTAACTTTGATTCTACTTGTTGTGATGATTGTGTTACCAAGGGTGGTTTGGATTAAAGGTTTGTCAAGCCTTTATCCCTAAAAATCCCCCCATCCAAGTGTTCTAAATGAACTAGATTGATTTGTGTGTGAAATATGAAATAAGAGCCAAGGAGGCTATTTATAGGCTTTTTAAGGGTCAAAAACCGCTGCACTTTTTATTTTGTGCGTCGCACTTTGGGTGTTAATGCTGCCTTCATTTAATTGCCTTTAATTCTTCCACCGCCTTAAAAGTGTGCCGCACTTTTGGTAAAACCTCTGCACATTAGGGCATATTCAGCACTTGGCCATTTTCAAGGTTGTAGATAATTGAATTCTCTTTACGTGGCCGCTTGAATCAACTAAAACAGAGTTTGTATGACCGAGTTATGACCAAAACAGTGAACAGGTGTCGGGAAGCTTTGAGTTTGAGTTTACTTCTTCGTTTAAGCTTCGAATCTTCGTGTATTCTTCCGTTTTCTTCCATGACACGTACCTAGAACATATAATATCAAATAACTTGATTAAGTATCGAAAGTTCACGAGAATTGATCGAATATATATAAATAACGCCGCCAAAAACATTTATAATTAAGGCGTTATCAAATCCCTCCACACTTAGCTATTGCTTGCCCTCAAGCAATCAAAGAGAAAAAAATAAGATCATTTATCGTGACTTGGAGAAAATTTGAATTTAACAAGTGTTTACAAATTTAGTAACTTTTCAGGCATAGACATATAACTGGTCACATAAGGAATGTGTTTGTTTAATATTCACTCGAGTCACTCAAATATGGTTTATATTTTTGTGAAGCTACTCATTTGCACATACATAATCTAGATAACTACCATATGCTTGTACGAGACACATAAACATAACCGATGGGGCATGAGAACCAAAGAAAATCTCAAAGAGGCCAAATGTGATAACGAGGTTGGTTAATAACTGATACTCTTGTGCCGGAACTTGAGCCTTATACGTTTTACTTTATTTCTTCAACTTTCTTCAACTTTCTTCTCCTTTTCTCTTTCTTTTTTTCCTAATACTTGCGATAACTAAGGCAGAGAACTATGATCTTTCGGGCACATACTTCATGATGTAACATAGGAACTTTAGCTATTTTAGCACTAAAAGCGAGTGCTACTGATACAGGAACTTCTTGAGATTTATTTCACCTCTTATCATACGGAATTGTCTATAAATTAATCTCACCGCGTTAGTAAATGATGATCAAGCACAAGCTGGCTCACTCATATAATTTTCAACCAATACCATTGTTCCAAAAAAGGAGACAAACTATAAATACACAGCTGTAACGACGGATGAGACACTTGCAATTGCATTCAAACCTTAACTCGAACAAGCTAAAGGCATCAATTATCTTAGGTATCAAAGGTGGATACCCGAATTCTTTAAGGCTAAATTTCTCACAATTTTAGTGGACTGTTTTTTTGCTAGTTATAGTGTCAATCTGGGTGGATTTGCCATACTAAGAGTATTCATTTTTAATTTTGAAAGGAAGGCATATATTAATTTTTTTAAATTTCCAGAAAATATCAGTTGAAAATTTTCCTTAGATCGCAGGTCAAACATGAAGGGATATTATTGATTTTTACTATTTGGCTTCCCTCCACACTTAAGTTAAACATTGCCCTCAATGTAAAAACTGATAATTAAGATAAAATAAGGAAAATTAAGGGAAAACGATACTTCCCGGGGCTCATAAGTGCTAGGTTGAATTCAGAAAGATACGGCGTGACATAGAACGCCAAGCATGTGTATTCTACCACATGTAATATACTGATCCAAATATATCACTCCCCCAAGTGATAAGCTATCACCACAAGTCCAAGCATCGCCTGTTTTATTTAATCTGCAAAATAAACACAACTACAAAAAAATCATAAAATTCCAAAGCGCACTTTCGTAGGCAATACGATTGCATTTAGCGTATGCAACAAGCGTTTAAATCCCTCGGTGTCCCGAGTGGACGAGTTATAGTCTCGTGAGGGTTTCCAGCGAACACACCCACAAAGTTCGTTATATTTATTTTTGGGTACAGAAATCAAGGGAAGAAACACACTGGCCGAATGCGTGACATATTTAAAAACTGCAGAGTTTTTATTTATATATATATACATATATATATATATATATATATATATATACACATATATATATATATATATATATATATATATATATATTATTTACTATTACTACTATTATTGTTATTACTATACTTAACTTGATTTAAGATTCCTTAATGATACGGTTCAAGTGGGAATGATCCACTCTTAAAGCTTGAGGGAACGGGATTTTAGGTATGTACTCACGAAATAGATATTCTTTTGTTTTTACCACGTGATAACCCTTTTTTGATGACTTAATATGTTTATCTTTTTTGATTTTATTGTTAACGATAATAGGAGGTGGTGGATCTTTTTGAATTTTTGGAGAATCATTGGACTTTCCACTCCCGGTAAATACGACATTCACCTGCTCAGTTTGAGCCTGAGGAGGAGGTGGCGATTCAGTCCTATCGGTTTGTTCTGAAGATACGTTTTGAGACTTCGGCCACTCATCTACTTTTCTTTCCATATTTGTATATATAGTTTGACAATTCTTTTTGTTTTGTTTCATCTTTATAATTATATCGTTAATATTGTTCTTGACGAACATATTTGAAATTCTTTGACTATCCAGGAATTTAGTGATTGATTTTTCAAGATCATTTTTAGATTGATCGTCCTTGTCAAAAAGTTTATCATGAACAGTTCTCATGCTACGGATACATCTTTTGAAATCTTCGAGATCATTTTTCTCATCATTGTTTAATTCTATGAGCAATTTCTCAGGATCATTTTTCGATTGGGGTTGTTCAGAATGTGATTGGAGAGAATTCGAATCATGAGAATCTCGGTTTTGATAACCTTCAGATTGGATGTAATTTACTTCATGATGTTCACACATCGGCGTGTCATCGTTCTTAGAAGCGTAGTTATCTCCACGATTATTATAATTTTACGCATCTCATGCATCTCCTCTTTTAAGCTCTGAAATTTAGAATCCATTTTTATAGTTAGAGCTTCCAATGTTTCCATTAATCGAGTATTATCATCAATACTATTACTTTCATCGGCAAAAGAAACAGATTTTTGATGATGTTCGTTTTGAGATTTAGTGGACCAATCAAGTTTGAAAAGGACTTTGTCATCAAGAAATTGAAAAGCTTGATTAGGACTTTTCTAAAGGAAGATCCCTCTGGCTGTTTCGTTCAGCATTCCTTGAGTGGGTTCGTCTAGACCATGATAGAATATTTTAATAATAGCTCCTTTGGTTAGACCGTGTCCATGGCATTTTCGAAGCATGTTCTTCAGTCTTAACCAAGCGTCGGTTAGACTTTCACATATGTTTTGAGAGAAATTTCTGATTTCAAGCAAAAGACGGTTGAATAATGAAGGTGGAAAGAATCTGTTTATAAAAGATTTTCTCATTTGTTCCTATGATGTTATAGACTCTTCATTAAGTTCTTTAAACCAGGTTTTAGCTTTATTGGACAAGGAGGTTGAAACATCAAAAGCTTGATAGCTTCACTTTCAGTTTCACCATATTTGAACATGTCGCAGATTGCGAGAAATTCACGAATGTGGTCATGTGGATCGACCCACAGATAACCATCGAATTTATTTTCCTAAATCATTTTCAAGTGGGTCCCGTTGACAACAAAGTTGTTATCAACATTGGGTTGAACAATGACAGAATTAGGAGTCAGTGCTACAATCTTAGCATTTTCCCACATATGTTGATCATCGGGATCTAGGATTATTATTTCTTGGAGTGGTAAATTTGGTTGGGGTTTGACATCCTCTTCAGATATATTTATGATGACAAATTCATTAATGATAGGATGTTCGGTGGAAGATTTGTGTGATTCGATCCGAATGAATTCTTTTTGGATAATTTTAAATTTACAAGACCTTTTTATTAAAATTTTATTTAATTTATATATTAGACTTACTAGTTGTTTTTCGAAAGATAGGGGATTTATACATACGTTAAGCATTTTGCAAAAAGATATTTTTATATATATAATTAAGACTAATAGGATAATATTCAAGATAAAATAAATTATTTTCATATAATTTTTTATGTATTTTTTATATATCTTTACAAGTAATATAAATTTGTTGGAGAAAAAATTATATAAAAAATACATAAAAAAAATAAATTATTTTGTTCCCAACGAAAACTATATTATATTATATAGTTTTCGTTGGAGAAAAAAATATATCAAAAAAAATTATATGAAACAAAAGTGATACTTTGGTTTCACTTTTAGTCCAAAAGCATGTTTTTTGGTCCTTGTGGTTTGGTGAGTATTTCACTCTTGGTCCAAATTTTCAACATGTTTTGACTGAAAGTGAAACCAAAGTATCACTTTTGGACTAAAACCAAAACGTTTTTGAATTTTAGACAAAAAGTGAAAAACGCACCAAACCACAAGGACCAAAAATGCACTTTACTCTAAAATAAATTATTTTCATATATTTTTTATAGATTTTTATATATAATAGATATATTTTAGTTTATATTATATATAGATAGAAAATAAAAATAGAATTTTTATAGATAGAGTGCGGCGTACTTTAGAAAAAGTGCGCTGGCTTTTCTGGAAATTTTGTTTTTTTTTGGTTTTTTTTCCGAATAAACTAAATATGAACAAATTTACAAGGTAATATAATCAAATGATTATAAATCCTGACAAAAGCAGTTTTGGTTTTTGAAATCAGATTATGTTTGTGAAAATTTGCAGAAAGTGCGGCGTACTTGGGTAAAGTGCGGCGTACTTTTTGGGTTTTCAAAAAACCCGGCGCACAAATATAATGTGCGGCATACTTCCTGAAGAAAAAAACAACTTTTTGGTTCAGTTTGCCAGAAAACTGTACGAGGAGTTTGTAAATTTTGTATTACAAAACAATAAATAACTTGATGAAAAATAAAATAGCACCAAAAATAAGCAACAAACTGATAACAACTAAAACAATTCCCCGGTAGCGGCGCCAAAAACTTGGTGTGTGTTTTCCGAGCTTTAAATTTATAATAACTAGAAATACTGATTTTTACTAAAAACACAACACTCGAGCAAGTATAACCCATCGAGTGTAATATAGTATTAGGTAGGTCCAGGTCGTTCCACGGGAATTGAAGTCTTCACAGTTCACAATTAAAGTGCTAAGGTTAATAAGATTGTCAAGGATCAAATTAACCAACTCTTGCATATATCGAATATTGTAAAGAAAGCAATAAAAGGATAATTCAAGCAAATGATTAAAGTATGTTTGTTTAGGCAATGATCACTAAGACAATGATATGTTTAGGATAGTGTTTATAAGTTTAGAGAATAAAGATATCACAAGTTATATATCCTTTCGGCCTTTAAATGTAACTAGTGATTATATCGATTAATAACAACAAATCCTTTTGACATTTATAAGTTATTATAACCAATATATTAAGTAGAATGATTAAACACATATATAAAAGAACCCTTTCGGCCTATATTCTTGTATAAAATATGTTTTACCAATTCAATAAACACATATCCAAATGCTCCATAACCAAGATCACATATTGCCCAAACAAACACAAGATGATTACTCCATGATCAAAGAAGTAACAAAACACATAACATTCATTATGAATTCAGTAAAGATCATATTCAAAAGAGTAACAAGGATTATACTGATTCCAAGAGCAAATGATGGTGATTTCACAAGAATTTCTAAAGAACACTTTATTATATTCAAAGTAAACCCGGAAACTATGAACAATTTTATCACAATTTACACTTCACTACTACTTCCTTGGATGGATTAAAACATGGGAATTATTGATGAACATCAAGCAAGTTCATCCAATTCTTCAAGAACTTCTCCTAACTTTGATTCTACTTGTTGTGATGATTGTGTTACCAAGGGTGGTTTGGATCAAAGGTTTGTCAAGCCTTTATCCCCAAAAATCCCCCTCTAAGTGTTCTAAACGAACTAGATTGATTTGTGTGTGAGATATGAAATGAGAGAGCCAAAGAGGCTATTTATAGGCTTTTCAGGGGCCAAAAACCGCCGCACTTTTTATTTTGTGCGCCGCACTTTGGGTGTTAATGCTGTCTTCATTTAATTGCCTTTAATTCTTCCTTTGCTTCAAAAGTGCACCGCACTTTTGGTAAAACCGCCGCACTTTGGGGCATTTTTAGCACTTGGCCTTTTTCAAAGTTGTAGATAATTGAATTCTCTTCGCGTGGCCGCTTGAATCAACTAAAACAAAGTTCGTATGATCGAGTTATGACCAAAACAGTGAACAAGTGTCGGGAAGCTCTGAGTTTGAGTTTACTTCTTCGTTTAAGCTTCGAATCTTTGTGTATTCTTTCGTTTTCTTCCACGGCACGTACCTAGAACATATAATAGCAAAGAACTTTTTTTAAGTACCGAAAGTTCATGAGAAATGATCAAATATATATAAATAACGCCACCGAAAACATGTATAATAAAGGCGTTATCAATGATCCATCTGTTTGTAAGACTGTGGTGGACCAATTTCTGACACCAATGGAAATGGTCCGGCTTGAAGCTTTGTCCTCCGACCAATTGACTGCCAAGATGAGTGTTTTTCATTGTTTAATGATGTCGTATGGTGGTGAGCTTTTGGCTCGGTATCATAGTTTTCTTCAGTCTCATCGTGAGTATGTGTAATCAACGGATTCAAGGTTGAAAGGTTATCAGGAGAAGTTTGCTAGCCTGACTGGGTTGGAATCCTAAGTGTCCGCTTTGCAGAGATAAGTTATAGGATTGAATGATAAGCTTTCCGCTTCCGATGCCTCGTTTGCTAAGTCCAAAGCCAAGGGGAAGGAGAGGAAAAAGAAAATCAAATCCCTTACTAAGAGCCTTGACAATTTGCATGCTGAACTCGCTGATCTAAAGTGGGCCGTTGTTCTAGAGGCTGATGATGACATCAAATAACGTTACTTTTATAGCATCATTTATCCCATGTAAATAACCCATTTTGTATAATTATTGCAAAGAATTGTTACTTAATCGTTTGTATTTGAGAATTGCAGTAATTATGGAGTACTTGGTGAAGATTAGCTAAAAGGCACGCATTCTGGAGCTTAAACGAAGAAATATGAAGAAATTGATTCTGACATCCAATACGCCGTATCCATCAAGGAAGATACGGCGTATCTGTGCCTGCACTTCACTAAAGACCACGAAGGAACAAGATTCAATACGCCGTATCCAGAAGAAGTCTATACGCCGTATTCAAGATATAGTAATAAAATATTCTGGAAGATATCGAACGTGGTCCCTACTCCAAGAAACCCCCGATACGCCGTATTGACCTCAGTCAATACGCCGTATCGACCAAATTCCAGACCTTATAAATAGAAAACCTAAAAACAGGTTTTTAGTGTGCTAAATCATATTTTCGATACCTTAACCATAAAAGTCAATTTTCAGAAGAGAAGAAGAGCAGAAGAGGTCGAGCATAGTAATTAATTCCATAGGAAACAACTTGTAATCTCCTATACTCTTGTAATCGTTCAGTTTTTGGTATCATTCATTAACTCGGTTAGTTTACCTTGGCTAAATTATTACTCTTGTATTGATTATGATGTTTGAAGGCTAATACCTTCGGGTATTAGCCATTATTATGAAGATTTGAATGTTTGGTTTTGTTTATATTGATTGCTTAATTTATCATTGATTGCTTGTTTATGTTTATCAGTTTATACTTGTTTACGTGCTTTTGTATGCGACCTATCATTCAACTGGATCTAGTGATACGGACCAAGTAATCTAGATGCTGGGATGGCTCTCCATATAGTAATTTATACATCTAGACCAATAGGATCACGAATAATAACCTATCTTTGCCTTTAGATTGCGAGCTTAGTTGGACCGGTAGGTGACCTTTGGGATCAACGAGTACGTTCTCAATGAATTGGTAAAGGCTTGGTTAGTGTACTACTAGGTGTATTAATTTCCTTTAAGCAGTAAGTGTGTAAAGTCTCTATGAGCTAGGGTTTAACAAGATCACCATTGCTTTAATTCCTAAGATAGATTATAATCAATAAATAAGGATGCTTTATGCGGATATGTTTAATTGTTACATAGTTCTTTGTATCTAGGTCTTAGGAAGAAGTAACGCCTAAGTCTTAAGAATGATATGCTGCCTCGAGTTAAGTAATCATTACACTAAATAAACAAACCAACATTATAATTGAATTAATCATGGCTAATACAGTTTTTTATATTTGGCTAGACCGCTCTTTTATCTTCTGTTAATCTACTTGCGTGTGCTATTGTGTCTTAAGTTGACTTTAGTCACCACAAAACCCGTGCCAGTCTCTAAGTCTGAAAAAACTCCCTTATCCGTTAGAATTAGGATTAACATAGGTTTAGCATATGTTTAACATAGAATAGAATTAACTTAGTCTAGATAACCAAAATATTAATAAATTGAAAGATTGTTTCTCGCTCTTAGTGATCGACACCCTACTTACCACGAAACTCCCATCTGACCGGGTACACTGCCCGTTAAAGTGTTGTTTTTGGTAAAGTCGGTAAAATATAAATTTAAAACTTGAAACATAAATTACCACCACACAACGACACATTAAGTTTTTGGCGCCGTTGTCGGGGAGTGAAAAATTTAATCTTGATTTTTATTTGATATTTTGGTTTTTAACATTAGATTAATCTAACCCTTAGGATTTGTGTAATTTAGAATATTGTATAATTCTGTATATTTGCTTTTATATTTGTTTGTTTAATTGTTTATTAGTTTAATTGTTTGTGTGTTTAATTGTTTTCTAATACACTGTTTTGGTCGATTAGCTGATACGGCGTATCCACTTCTATTGAATACGGCGTATCCAACTTTCTTGTCCAATACAACGTATTCATTCAAAATATTAATACAACGTATTCAGACTTATTGAATACGGCGTATCGATCGTCTGATACAGTAACATAGAAGTTTTTCATACTTGAACTTAAAGCTTAAAATTTTATACACGCCTTTTTCCAACTGGTTCTACTGATAATTTTCTGGTTATTTCAGTAACAATAACAAAGGTAATCAAGGGAGAGTTCGAGAAATTTGAGTCTCTAAAGATCAGTGATGTTTCGCTCACTTACAATACATGAAATTTTTAACAAAGAATTCAATCGGATGAGCAGAATGGATGACGACTTGTTTACATATGAGGTTGAAATTGTTGAGATTACTAACATTCCACGTGACTTAAAAAAGGAAGACGATCCAGTATAACAAATGTCACATGAATCTGATGATGATATAGAATATGATCCATCTGTTGTCGAATTCACTGAATGGTTAGCTTCAAATTTTTTTAACTACAAGACAATGGATCATTATATAATGAAAGCATTATGGATTTATTAGGCTATAGGAGATAATGAAGTTGAACTCACTGACGAAGAATCCTTTGATTCTATTGATGAAGACGAAGTTGCTAAATTTTTTAGGACCGAGACTAATGTATTTAACTTCGAGACACCTTGTGTGGGGCCTTCAATGAGTTTAATTATCTTTTACAAATCGATCCAGATGTACTTACTAAAGATATTGAGGGATTTAAGACTTACAGAGATTATAAGGATGATTGAATTTACAAATGGAACAAGAATGTACCATGGGTGCATGAAAAACCATGGACGGATGATGGAGCATGGAAAGATCCCGCTCCTATTGAGCATTATTGTGAGCCTTTTGATTATAAAAATGGATGTTCGGAATGGCTAACTTGTAGTTGGAGGGACGATGGATATTGTAATGGAGGAAACTTACCTGGAGCTTACATAGTAGGAAATGCACTCCGTTATCAAGATTTTGAATGGTACGAAGCTTTGAAAAATGGCAAACTTAAAGAAGAAGCTTTGAAGAATAAAGCCATCATGGAAGGAATAATCAAAGACAGAGATAATAAGTCAAGTAATGAAGGTTGGAGGAGATGGAACGTCTATGAGAATACCAACCATGGTCATGAAGAAGGAGAATATGGGAGGGAACATGAAGACAAAGAAAGATGTGAATTGTTTGATGATCATGAGTGACCGGTTTGCAATATAAGAAGATTCGAGATGATCAAGTATTCATTCGAACAAGGCGAAGAGTATGTTGTTGTAAAAGAAAATGAATGCGATGATTCGACGAGTACAAGCAAAGATGCATGCCGAACATACCAAGAGATCTTTCGTATGAAGGACGAAAGATGGATGATAACAAGAGCCGAATGATGGAAGCTGGAAGGAAAAAGTCTAACTTAAAGACTTAGCTGTAAACAAAAGTGCTTCCCAAGAGAAAATCCGGATTGTTATTTATTTTTATCGAGTCTGTCTTCCCAGACATTAATACGGCGTATCCGCTCCATACCATAAATGTCTGGACGTTATCAGTCCTTTATTTTTTATGCACTTTAAAACATTATTGTCAGTTCTGTCTATACGGCGTATTCATGCACAAGATACGGCGTATTCAACAGACTGACCCGTATTGATACTTTTTACAGGTTTCTCTATATGGCATATTCCAGTCTATGGATACGGCATATTGGTCTCCTGTACAGTTTATTGTTTTTCTTATTAATTAACCGTAGGTACCGAGATAGTATTTTGAATGTTTTTCCTATATTTTGCACAGGACCTCGCTGCAAAGAAATCGACAAAGTTGGTGAAGTATCGATCATCTGGAATCCTCTGTGTGTTGTAGTCATGCTGGTATCCAGACGCATTTACAACTCACATTCTTGCTCATAAACTCACCTTGGAGAATCTATCGAGCAAAATATCAGGGGAGTTTCTCATTCTAATTCTTTTAATTCCCGTTTTTAATTTTTTATCTATACAACGAGGACGTTGTATAATTCAAGTGGGGGATGGAAATTAGAATGCATACTTGTCCTAATTTTCACACTAAAATGCTTAAATTATGCTCAATTTTTTTTTCAAAGCAAACTTTTGTGAAATTACTAGTTACATAACCCGCACACAATAATCCTTATTAGATATTGTGAGGATTTAACCTTATTCGTTTCCAAATGTTTACCCAAATTCCACAAAAATATGAGTGTGCCGGTGATGTTGTAGACTTTAGAACTTGGCTTGGTATATCTATTCGAGATCACAATGATGAGTACTATGGATTTAGATAGAGTAACTTGTTTAAATTGGTAAATTTCTAGGATTACACCCAAAAAGCCTATACATGTTGTTTTATTAACTAACTACACTGGTTAGTTCAATCCCGTATAAACCCTTTGTTTACTCTCATTTTAAGAGTAAGATACCCATAGAAAAACCTGTAGAGCCAATCTTTTAGGAATAACACCAACTATTTTGTTAATACAAATAATGTCTAAAAACGTTATTTATATTTTTCGACCTCTCGATGTTTTGATAATAACAAAATGTAAAAACGTTTACGATAAAATTAAACGTTTACAAAGTATCAAATGTAAAATTCCATTTCTAAGATTAGTGATCACTTAAGGTATGAACAAACAAAATA